>JBBYHK010000023.1:10404273-10414921 GCA_038382065.1 Adansonia grandidieri | reverse complement strand
TTTTTTTTTTTTTCCTCTCCTTTTAGACATGCATTTATTGGTTCAACTTCCTTTCATTACCTTTTTTATTAGTACCGTTCAAGTATACATGATCCGTTAATAAATTTTGAGAATCGTATTTGTGAACGACAATTAGTGAAAGAGATTTTAACCGAAGTTATTGACTAACATTTCTAGTTTATTTAATTAATAAAAGACTACCTAATTTAAAAATAAATTATTTTATTCTTGCATGTGGTTTAGTGGCATTTTAGATCTTGATTAAAAGAAGGTGGAAATTGAATTTTAATCTTTGGTGATGGATGAGAAATTGAGAAAGAAACTTCCAAAGACAACATTTGAGGAAAGAAAATGATTTTCCTACAATTTGATTATAAAATTGTATATAAAAAAAAATATTGGATGAGTTGTTTTACTGTTTCCTTTATATATTATGGGTACAGAGTGTATGCAAGAGCCTAATAATAATAATAATAATAGTACATGATCCAAGGATTTAAAGCATACATTTTGGAAAATACATGCATAGACCAGAGTTAGGACATCAGAATCCAAGAAGTCAGTATGTCACATATCATTATTTACTTACAACCATTATTTGTACTAGTAATTATTTAACTACTAGGCGAAGTAAACTTTGGATTCTTTGGTGTCTCGCCGATAGTGCATTGGATTAATGAAACATCAATTGTCTTTATATATATATATATATATACACACACACACACACACACATAACTTTAATAATAAAGAGAGACTTGAATTCACATCTTCAAAGAGGGGATACATGAACCTTCTGCAGTGTCAGATATATGATATGATTTTTTAAGTTTGATCTAAATTATTGTTTAATAAATAAAAATTAATTTTATTTAAAATTAGTTAAAAAATATATAAATATTAATATAAAAATAATTTTTAATTTTTTTTATATTTTATATAGTAAATGAATTATTTGAACTTAACCGATCAAAGTTAAGCTTTTGACAAATAAATCTTTTTTACTATCCGAATTTAACTTGATTCAACTCATGAAAGATCTAAGATTTATATAACTATTATTAAATTAAATACTCAAGTCTCTTTTAGTTTAAATACTAAATATTTTTTTCCCTGAATCAAGAATTTGGACTTTGATTTTCATTTGCAAATTTATATTGCTTTTTTTTCTTTTTTTATTTGAAGCAGAGATTTGAATTTGCCTTTACTCTTTAAGTCAAATGTTTTTTTCTTATTGATCTCACCAATTCCATCTTGAAATTGGATTTATTAATTTTGGACACGATATCTTTATATCATACAAATATAACATAAAAAATAATTAAAATATAATACAAAACATGACACCAAATGAAAAATAACATGACCATTATATGAAACATGAATGTATTAAAAAATATATAACGTGCATATAAAATAAATTGAAATAGTCATAATACATAAAAATAACATTAACACGATACAAATACAGGAATTACCCGATCTACTTAAAATTTTCATAATTTTAAGATTTGCAAGATTTAATTAAAATATTAAATTTAACTATAAGAATGTTGTTGGGATGTAAGTTTAAAGTCACTAATAAATAAATAAAAGTGTATGTCTAAAATTTTTATTTAAAGAAAATTATATTTTTTAAAAAATATATGATTATTTTTAAAAAATATTTGATGAGTAGGTAGTTTTAAAAGAAAATTACTTAAAAGATATAAGAAAGTTATAATAGTAAAAATGTAAGTTATTTTTTAAAGAGATGAGGTAATTCCTTAGAAATTTTTTTTTATGAAATTAAAATAAATAAATATCCTTAAAATTATATTATTTTTATTATATTATTTTTTAATTAAATTAGCGTCATTTGACTTCGTGACATTAAACTCTATCAAATACTTTATATACGTGTATAGATAAATAAGTAAGTCTATTCCCATCACTTACAAGTTTTACTCATTTTTATATAAAAATAAATATAACTAGATGAATAAAATTTAAAGCATTATTTAGTCTTAACCACCCTGAAAAGAGGTGAGAAATTACACAAAATTATGCAATTGGATAATCTTAAAACTGACAACAATAATAAATAAATCAAAATAAGGTGCTATGTTAACATCCTGATTAGGTCCTGAGAAGAATAAGAGGTAGATGGACCTCTAACATTCCAAAATCCAATTCCTATCTTCTTTTTAACGGTTATCATTTTTATAACTGCCTTTTTCCACTTTTTGTTAATCTACAAAGAAAAAAAAGAAATTAAAAGAAATTCAATCAAAATTATATATAATAATTTGTGTTATTTTTACGTATTAAAATAATATTTTAAAATATTATATATTTTATTTAAATTTTAAAAATATTAATAATTTATATTATATAAATTTTAATAAATTTATATTTTTTTAAGTAAAAATTCTTAAATTAAATTGACTGAACTCAAGGCCAGAAAATGATGGCAGTTTTGGTATACCAATAAATCTTACGAAAAAAGCCTAGTAAAAATTACTAAAATTAGTTAAAAACCGTCAACCGGTGACTTCCGGTTACTCTCCCACCACCGACAGCCCCCCAAATCTACCACTTCGTCTCTTCTTGTTCCGTTCGGTTTAAACAGAACTGAAACCCCCCCCACCCCTCTCCTTTTCAGTCCTTTTTAAATGCGTCCCCCCCGCCCCCTCAGTTTCTGGCACTGATCTCGACTCCACTCAGCCTCAGCGCCGGACATACCAAAAAAAGGCAAAGAAAACTTCATTGCACAAAACTCAAAGCCAAAAAATTAATTTTAGAGAAGGTTTAGAATCCCCAATGGATTCATTGTCAGGATTCGTTGTCTGAAATCTGGAACTTACTTTTTACTTGGTCTTCCAAGAACCCAACCCAAGACAAAACTTTGGTAAGTTCAAATAAAGAAATGTCTGTTTTAGTTTAGTTTAGTTTAGTTTTTTCTTTGTTTTTTACCTTTTTTTTTTTTTTTTTTTGCATGAAAGTTTTTCTGGTTGGCCTTTTTTTTTTTTTTTTTTGTTTTCGTTTGTTGTTTTGTTATTACTTTTTCTTCTTGTTCTTCGACGTCTTTTTTTTCTGTTAATAGGTTGAGATAGTTGACAACAAGAAGAAGTCGAAAACTGCATTCTCTCTGTTTTCTTTGCATCGAGAAATGGTCTGAAATACTTCGATTTCGATCTTTGCTTTCTCTGTTTTGATTTTTCATTGTCCAATAATTTTTTTTCTTTTTTTTCTAATCTGCTGTCGGTTTTCTTTTTTCTATGTGTTAGTTCCAATTCGGGTTTTTCTGGTATAGATTTGAATTATTTGGATCTTTAGATACTTGAAGCTTTTCAAATGGTGGGCTGAGTTCCTGGAATTATCAAGTGTTTTTTTTTCTCTTAAACAAAGGAAAAAAAGGTGTGAGGTGCTGAATTTCGATCAACATTCATGTGGTTTGGGTTCTATATTCGTTTTTGATTAAGATCTATGACGGTAGGAGAAAACTATGTCGTTTTTACGTTAAGATCAACGCTTATTGACAAGTAGACCCCTCACCCCATAAAAAAAAAAGAAGGAAAAGAAAGCTATGTCCATTTCAATGGTGAAAACTTGAAAGCCTCCGCCGTGGTTCTTGAAAGAGAGATTACGACTAAAGAGTAAAGTTAGCTTAGTTGCTCAGCTGCGTTAGCTTGCTTCTTTGTTAATTTGGCTACTATGTTGGGTATGTATTTATGGTTTTTTTTTTCCTTTATTTGGTTGCAGTATCATGTGCAAAATCTGTCGTTTTGTGATTCATTTTGTAGGCTGTCTTTTTCTTAGTTCATAATGCTATATACCCAAGGAAATTTCTTTTGAATAATGCGTCATTGACCATTCTGAATTTCTTTTGGGGTCATTTCTTATTGTGATTCTGATGATGAGACGCGTTTAACATTGTTTGTAATGCTGGAAATAGCTTGCCTTTTTCCTCTTTGATCTGAGCTTTAGAATTGATTCAACCTTAACTTTTAATAGAAATGTGTATCAAAGGAAAATGTACACTTTGTTCTGATGTAGGCATTTTATAGTCAGTCTCCCAGGGAAGGGGGTTTTTTTAGAATTGTTTTAACACTTAAATTTATGAATTATAGGCCAATGTTATTTATCCATTATTTTAATAAACAGTTTTGCAATGGTGAATTGAACCATTAATTTTCTAGCTGTAAGTTTTTGTCATTGATATGAGTTGCGAAAAACACATTCTAGACAGGCGTAAAGGTTTCAAACAGGAGATTTAAACAAATTTCCCATTGTTTCTGGTTGATAAAATTTAACTTATAATTTTACTTGTTGTTTTACTTGAAGTTATCCATTGCTCAAATTTCCTGGTTATACTCTGATGCTGTAGGTTAGGCTTCATTGTGATTTTAAGAAGATAATTTAGCCTAGTGACATACACGTTTCTTTATTGCTAGTTTGCTACCATTTATGCTGCTGATGTTTTCAAGGCTCACAAGAAGCTTGTAATTGCATCTTCGATTTAGGTCTGAACATTTTTTTTTTCAGATCCTTGTGACATTTTAATCTCACCATGTAATTTGTATTTCATAGAACCTACAAAATTAGGCCTCGTATTGTTGAATGAATTGCATGCTTCTGCCCTTTGTTATTTGTTTTCTTTTCTTTTGCTTGTTCATTTTCTCCTAGCTCATGCTTCATATGCTTTTAAGCTTGAAGCTCTAATTGGATGCAGGGTCATGTCTGTGAGACTATGTTGAATTAATATTCTTAGTTTCATCGGATTATTGTCTGTTGCTTTTCTGGTGTCCACTGCCATGAATAAATAAAGCACGTAGATATTTCTGTGTGCTTGGTGAAGTGTAGCTGAACTTTGCTAATATCAACTGACAGATAAATAGATATTGATGATCCTGGCTTCTCTCTTGTGCAGAAGCACTCAAGTGACAAAAGGGCCCGAAGAAGATTGTTCTGCCTTCAAGTGAGGAGGTTACTCCTAAGTTGGTGCAGTGCAGCTACATGCCATTTTGCTTCCGGTGTTGACATTCAACTAACGAATTTGGTAGGAATATCAGTTGCCATTTTCTCTCCCTTCTCATAGCTTCTTCCTTAATTATAGTTAAAAAGTGAATCAACTTCGAATATGAAAGACACTGGCAAGAGGAGAAACTCAGCTAATGTCCAATCAAAGCACCCTGGAAGAACTGAAAGGAGAAACAATAAAACAAATCAAGAGAATGGTGGCAAAACTTTGAAGGCTAAAGGAGCTGAATCCAAAGCTTTAAAAGCTAGATCAGATGCTAGTTCTGTAGTAAGTGATACAAATGTGGGCTCTGAGCCCACTGAAATTTATGAAAACATGATTATCCATTGTGCAGATGATGTTAACAGGTCTGAAGAAATATCTCCTGATCCACAAGGTAATACAATGGCCACTAAAGTAAAAAAGGATGAAATTTTAGACAACTGCTCCAGTGATATGGAGGGAGAAACAGCTCAGGGAAAGGAAGAATCAGATTCTGAGACAATAAAGGATTCAGCATCATCTCTGGGAGATCCCTTGACAGCTGAGGATGAGAAAGAAGGGAGTGTTCCCAGATTTTCCAATGGTGTTTACAATAACAATCTCACAGATAGCTCTTCTCACGGTTCCAGAATGGAATCTGAGCGTGAAACTAATAAATTACACTCAAAGGCATTGAATAATACTCCTAAGAAATCTGCAAAATCTAATGGAGGGCCCCCTAAGGATGCTACCCAGAGTTCTTTAGAAAACACCTTCAAAGTTTCTGCTAGACCTTCATCTGAGTCTTCAGAAGGATCTAATGACAAGCAAGCTGAAGAGGTAAAAGAAGTTGATGTCTTGGATGAGACATCAAATGGCACTCAAAGTTTTGGAAGTGAAAATGAGCCTGTTGATGCTGAAGACAAATTTCAAGTTGAAAATGAGGCAACTTTAAATGAAAAGATAGAAGAGATGGAGATAAGAATTGAAAAACTTGAAGCAGAGCTGAGAGAAGTAGCTGCCCTGGAAATTTCTCTTTATTCTGTTGCTCCAGAGCATGGGAGCTCTGCACATAAAGTGCACACACCTGCTCGACGTCTTGCTAGACTCTATATACATGCTTGCAAGCATTGGGCGCAAAACAAGCGAGCCACAATTGCTAAAAACACAGTGTCTGGGCTCATTTTGATTGCAAAATCTTGTGGTAATGATGTTTCAAGGTATGTAAATTATGATCACATATTATTTTCATGAGTGCTTTAGAATGTTGCCATTTACTGTTGGCAGCTGAATAATATTCTGTTTTCGTGGTTTAAGGTTAACCTTCTGGTTATCAAACACCATAGTGTTGAGGGAGATCATTTCTCAAGCATTTGGCAATTCACGCAACTCAAGCCCACTTGCACGGCTTGCTGAGTTAAATGGCAGTAACAAAAGGACTGAAGTAAAGGCTACAACTCTAAAATGGACTGGTGCTGCTGGTAGTAAACAAGTAAATGGTTTTGTGCAGCTTGTTGAAGATTGGCAAGAGACAGGAACCTTCACATCTGCACTAGAAAAAGTGGAATCTTGGATATTCTCTCGAATAGTTGAGTCGGTATGGTGGCAGGTAAATAGTTGAAGTTGTCAAATTTTATTAAAGGGACAGTGTTATTTAAAACATGTAGGTCATCTAATTGATAAATTACAGATTGGGGTCTCTAAATTACAAATAATAGAAGTAATTCCATGTGTGGTCCTTATTTCAGGCTCTTACTCCATATATGCAAGCTCCTCCTGAGGGTTCATCTGCCAGCAAAGCAATTGGAAAGTTGTTGGGGCCAGTCTTGGGTGATCAACAGCAAGGAAATTTTTCTATCTACTTATGGAAAAATGCTTTCCAAGATGCTTTCCAACGACTTTGTCCTGTTAGAGCAGGAGGTCATGAGTGTGGTTGCTTGCCAGTTATTGCAAGATTGGTATGTAATCATATATGTTTGCCCTCTGTAAATCTTCAGCAGTTAGCACAATGTATCTTAGTTTTGTTTTCATTTTTTCTTTGGTGAGCTAATTGATGTATCCACTTTATTAGGTTATGGAAAAGTGTGTTGCAAGGCTAGATGTCGCAATGTTCAATGCTATTTTGCGGGAGTCAGCCCATGAGATGCCAACAGACCCTGTTTCTGATCCTATTGTAGATTCAAAGGTTCTACCTATTCCAGCTGGAGATCTTAGCTTTGGATCTGGTGCACAGCTCAAAAATGCTGTATGTATTATGTCATTTCATATTTACCTCTTAGGTGGAAAAACTATATGCAAGTTCTTAAGAAGAGATGCTTATTTTGCAGGTTGGTAATTGGTCTAGATGGCTGACTGATATGTTTGGCGTGGATAATGATGACGCTTTAAATGAAGATCAGCATAATGGTCAGGATGATTTTAGACAAAATGAAGATGGACAACTTAAATCCTTCCCCTTTCTTAATTCCCTGAGTGATCTTCTGATGCTTCCAAAGGACATGCTAATGGATCGTTCAATAAGAAAGGAGGTTGATTTCTAATTGAACTCTGCATATTATGAACGTATTAGTAGATTACTTTCTTGATCTCTTTGATTTTGGTTCCTATCTAACTTATATGAATATTTCATGGTTTCAGGTGTGCCCATCAATAGGTCTTCCGTTGGTTAAGCGCATTCTCTGCAACTTCACTCCAGATGAATTTTGTCCCGATCCTGTTCCAGGAGCTGTATTGGAAGCCTTGAATGCTGAGGTATGACTAGTTTTGGGGGTTCTCTTTTTTTACAGAGTTGTTCGTCAGACTTTTCAATAACTATTACAGAACCTTTCCTAGATATGATAGGTGCTGAAACTGCTTTTATACATATCTGCCCTATCTCACAACTTGCTTCCTACTTGTTTTTGTCTTTGGGGTTACCTTGCTATTGCTAACAAGTCCATAAAGTTGATGATAGCGATTGAAGATTATTGGGGGGGAGGGGGGTGTAAGGCGGAGGCAAGTCCATCTGTCAGATAATAATTGAATGCCATATAATAAAATTTTCAATCTCGGCCTTGCATATGCTATTTGTGTTTCATATTTTCCCAGACTCGGTCCTGCCTTTAACTGGTAAAAAATAGAAAAGTTGCCTGGTTTTTGATTTATGGTTCTTCATTTGTTAGACCATTGTTGAGCGGAGATTATCAGGGGAGTCGGCTAGAAGTTTCCCTTATACAGCTGCCCTTGTTGTCTATACTCCTCCATCCTCAGCAGTTGTTGCGGAAAAAGTTGCAGAGGCAGGAGGGAAGTCGCATCTATCTAGGAATTTATCGGTGGTACAGAGGAAAGGATATACCAGTGATGAGGAATTGGAGGAATTGAATTCTCCACTTACATCAATAATTGATAAGTCACCATCATCTCCAACAATTGTTGCCAATGGAGGAGTAAATGGAAACCGTAGCTATGGTGGTTATGGTGTTGCAAACGTAAGATATGAACTCCTTCGCGAGGTATGGTCTGCCTGAGTTTTTACGTTACTTCTTTGTGCATATCTCTCATGTTTTGTAGCCAAGGAAAAGTGAATGTGAAAGTGAAAGAATAGAAGGTGAAAAGTTTTAGATGATTCAAAGTTATAGGAGTTCTCAAATACCGTCTAAAGGCTTGACTGTACAGTGGGAAGAACTTGCTTTGTATTTGCTGGATGTGGTGAAAGCTTGAAATCAACTGCAATTATGATTTCAATATAACAGAATAAATACTTATTTCTTTCTCTGTTTTTGGGTCCTGATATAGATATCGTTTAATGTGCTATAGCCAAAAGCAACCAATTTAATGATTAATAAGAAAGAATGCAAAAAAAGAAAAAAGAAAAAAGAAATATAACAAGACAAATTTAAATAAGCATAATCTCATTGATTAGCTCGTTTCTTCTTAATTTCAAGCTTAATTATCTGCCATACATGCACTGCAATTGCATAAGATAAAGACTTATTTCAAGTTCATTATTAGGTTTCCAATAACTTTATAATCAAAGTTCCTTTCCCCATTGTTTTTTGTTTTTTGGTCGACCATAAACCTTACCACACTTAGAAGCACAAGGGTCCAAGTTCATTCAGTGTTTGCAAACAACTAGAAAGGTCAGGTTCACAGTCTTCAAAGAATATCACGTCGTTCCCTGTGTTTCCTCCTGGGACCGGGTTTTCCACCATGGCTGCTCCATTGCCTGACTTATTATGGCCTCCTGTAGAATTATTCTCATTCTCCATTCTGCTTGGAACCCCCTTGAAAATCCCATTACATGAAACTTCTGGGTTGTAGTCATCACTCAACAAATAAACAGGTATGGGATTTGTTTGAAAATTAATGGGGTTTTGAGGGAGGTTCTGGCCGGTAACATCCTCAATCTGGTTCAAGTATTTAAGGAAATCTTGTCCTTGCAGAGCTAACAGGCTCTGAGAATTCTCACACGGTTGCATCTGATCTGCCGTTGCCGCTGCTAAACAGCCCCTATTACCTGGAAATATTCCTCCATTAGAGCTACCGGTAAACTCTCTGTCGGTCTCCACACAATTTCCCAAGCCATTGCCCGCAAAATTTTCCTGGAACTCAACAGGGTTTTGGTACCCATAAAGAATAGGAAGGACAGGATTTTGATGATAACCTTGTATAAAGGGGAAGCCTGAATTTTGATGCAGGTTCTTCTGGGGCTGCATTTCTTGAATTCCTTTCTCTAACCCACTGGTGTAATTTTCAGCACCCCCTGAAATTGCAAAGTTCTCATCTGAATTCACATTGCTAGGAAACTCCACGTCGAAGTTAAAGCTTGGATTTCCATCAGTGCTCGTTTCACTTCCAAAGCTGTTGAACCCTTGAATTAGAGTAGGATTAGTCCGAAACTCATCAGGGTTCTGGAAGCCATGAAGAACAGATGAGCTAACAGTTTGGTTCAGGTCCTGGTTGGAATGGCACAAACTCTGCTGATGCTGGATGTTAGTATCTTCTGGAGCCAGTAGGCTTTGAAACTCTTCCAGTGACATTGATAGTAGGTCCTGATCGGGGCTGCCCGAATCATCATCTTCTTCAAAACATAAAGAAGAGTTTCTCTCATTGGTATTTCTTTTCTTCCTAATAACATCTTCCATCGAAGACTGCAGCAATAGCTTAGAAGCTCCCTTGCCAATTGGTAGCTTCACACTTTGAAGAATGCCCATCAGATCATACTCATTTAAATCAAAATTGGTGACAGCATTTGCACCTTTGAGCCTAATGGCTGCAACATCATAAGCCCTAGCTGCTTCTTCTTCAGTATCTGATAAGGTCAAAAATTGACATATGATCCTTGAAAGTTATAGCGTTTAGTTCTCTGAAACAATTAACAAAAACGTAATTCTCTAGAAGAAATAGCATATTAATAGTTATAATAGAATAACTTATAAAGGATTACTTGTCAAGTTAACTTCGATTATAATAGCCATTATCATCTTCATCAACTAATGACATAAGTTAAAGATCAATACTTACCGAATGTTCCTAGGTAAATTCCTTTAATCTCTTTCCCTTTTCCAATCCTTGCTTGCCATTTCTTGAAATCAGAGTTCCTGCAGTGTGATTTCTCATGAGAGAGTTGGAAAATGAAAAATATAACAGATTGGGAGAAGTAGACAATATATATATATATATATA
>JBBYHK010000023.1:10320730-10398735 GCA_038382065.1 Adansonia grandidieri | reverse complement strand
ATTAGTTACTGAATTAGAGTTAAACTCTTATCACTAGAGTAGTTAAACTGAATAGGATTTACTTTATAATTTTACCTCAATAATTTGATTTAATTATCTTGGTCTATTTATTATCATGTGGGTCACATAAAGTCCAACATAAATTTGAGATTTTTTAATTGTATTATAATGTTCTTTATTGTATATACATGATAATTTTCTTTTTTTAAAATAAAAAAAGCTGAAGAAAAATCATATCTTACTTTAAAGAATAACTGATTGATTTTAAGTAAAGTATATGAATTAATATTTAATACACTAGCAGTGAAAATTTTTTAATTCTACGAATGGGTTAAGAGTTTATTATATATCTCTTTTATTTTTAATTAATTTTTTATTATATTTAAGTGGTATATATTATTTTATTAACCCTAATTATGAAGCATAAAAACTCCACTGACAATATTTAAAATAATTTTCTAAACTTCGTTACTAATCAGGTAGCCACATTTTCAAATATGATAGTCTAAAGTTTCATTTTCAAGTAAAAGTCCTTAAATTGACATATAAAGTGTTGGAAAAAAATTACGTTATATATCTATCTAAGAATCCATAAATAATAAATGGGAAATTTAGTGCAACTTGCATTTCACAAAATTAGGGCGAATTTGAACATAATATTTCATCATATTATAATACTTATATAAACTAGTACATATATATATAAATATAATTCTATCATTTACGTACGTCGTATGTATGGCAATACATGCTAGTTCTTGTTTTTATATAACTAATATGAAGGGTACCAAATATTTTGATTGTTGTAAATACGTAATGAATAATGATCTCAATTTTCAAGCTTAATCTCATTTCCTTTGTTCGATATAAAAAGACTGCATATTGAGAATAGGAGACAAGGTTACATATGTTGATTTTCGAGTCCTATAACTATTAGATATTATCTCCTAAAATTACTTGTAGGAATCAATAAGTTTTGAGTTCATCTCAGTTTCTTTTAGTTACTCGTTTGAATCGTTTCATCACTAAAAGAATGTTTACATTTGACTTTGACAATATTAAAAAAAAAAAATCTTGATTTTAGTGTATTTTTATATTAAAATTTTTAATTTTTTTTATAAATTATTGTATCTGATTTGTAATGTCAACAAGTAAAAAAAATCATGAAAAATAATTCTGAAATATAAAAAAAATAAAAGATTTAAGTACTAAAAAAAAAGGAGAACATAGTTTGGAATATTAAAAAAAGGAACAATAAAGTTGAATCTATTAGATCAAAACATTAATTACCTAATTAATTATTTCGTAAAATCTTTTTTTTAAATCTTGATCATATATATCTCACTTCACTTTTTATTTTATTTCTTGTAGTTAGTGGTGTATTATTTAATAAATTTAAAATATTTGAAATAATATTTTCACAATAATTCTTTTTGATAGTTATTTTATTTACACAATAATTAAATCTTCATTAAAAAAGATAGACTCTTTTTTACCCATTGAATTTATGTGTAGAGATTTCACTTTACTTTTTATTAGTTTTTGCAATACACATGAAATTAAATAATTTATGTATTTATTGACAAAAGTTGATAAATCAATAGACAATGATCATCCTAAGCACAGTGCTCGACTGAAACAAAGTTTCGCAATAGACAAAACCTAAGCAAATTCCATAGATTTTTTTTCTTATTGATTGATTTAGTCATTTGATGGGAATCATATTTCACATCATTTTTTTTTTCTGAACAAAAATACAAACTTTGCCCAAAATAATAATATTAAAAAGGGTGATGAGATGTTACTGCATATGCTTTTAGATCATGATATAAAAAATAATTAAAATTTGATAAAAATAAATAAATATATTAAATTTATATAAAATAAATAATTAATATATTAAAATTTATATATAAATATATATAATTTAAATATAATTATAATATATAAAATAATATAAATATAATACAAATATGCATGAAATATAAACTTCATGAAATGCATATATGAATTTTAAGCTTACATTATTCTTTCTTTGTTGGTATGTTAAAGCGTCATCTTGCCTAACCTAAAATGCTGCATAACTAACTACCTCAGCCACAATTCATCCCTAAGAAGATGGACACAAATAATAAATTGTAATCATTATTAACACTATTTGATTTATATAGTAAAAGTTGGTGTAATTGGTCAAAAATAGAATTAGTAATTTATATGTTCGTGTCATATTTGTATATTTTATAATTTTATAATTTTATAATTATATTTACTATATTTTGTATTTTTATAAATTTCGATACGTTAATAATTTTAATTATATAAATTTTAAGACATTCGTTCATATTGTATCATATTGTATTTTAATTACTTTATACCTATCACATTCGAAAATCATATTATATTTTAATTATTTTACTAGTGTTATATTCGTGTAACAGTGCCTAAAATAGTCAAATCTTATTGAAATAAAAGAGTTAAATACGACATATTTATGTTATATAATATATATAAAGTACGAAAGTGAAATTCTTTTTGAATTGATAAAAGCGAATATGATTGCTTAAAATATTTCTCTTTCGCCATTCTAAATATTTATTAGCAATAAGATTTATCTAATTCATAATTAAAAAGTTTTCATTTAATTGAAAAAAATTCATAAATGAATTAATCTGATAATAAATAAAATAATTAAAAATTATATGAAATTTCTTTATTTTAAAAGTTTTCATTTTTCACTAGTTTTAAAAAGCAAACCAATTTTTTTTAATTTAAATAATAAATGAATTTTTTATCTTGGTAATTAATTTTACATTAATACATTAATATTAAAAATAATTAACTTTATAATAATTTGATATAATTTGCATAAGAATCAAATTTTATTTGTTAATGTAAATTTTAATTAATATATATTTTCTTATATTTATTTATTTAAAAATATATAATATTATATTAAAAATAGATAAATCAATGAGTATTCACATGCGAATGAATGTGATAATACAATTAATTTTTAATAAAGTTATTGATAACTGACCAATTAATCTAATATATATCAAGATCTAGAACGTCTTAAATGAATTTCTAAACAGATTTATGAGATGATTGATAGAGAATTATCTCTTTTCTGAATAAATCCAAGTTGTAAGCTTGTTTTCAGAACGCCAAGCCCAATTGCATTTGAGTCGGATATCGAATAAAGTCTTTTTTAAACTTCGACTCAAATCAAATCGTATTATTTTTAAAATTTTTATTTAACTTAATTTTTAAATTAAAAATTATTTAATTTTAATTATAAAATATATTTAAATTGTTGGTGTTAAAAATTTTATACATATATATAAATAAATAAAAGCCTTAACAATCTATCGGATTGGTTGAGCCTTAAGCAAATAAATTATTTTTTTTTGTTCGAATCTACTCTAAATTGTTATGGTCCTTTCCAATCTTATGTTTTATATTAATTTACTCACTAACTAATATGAACTACAGTCGCATCTTAATTTATTCAAGCATTTGATTTAGTTAAATGATTTGATAGCATAATCTTCTATTTAAAAAATAAGTTACGAATTTTAATATTTATAATTTTTTTACTTTTAATTATACCCAAAGATGTATTTTTTCTCAAATAAAAAAAAAGAATTCAAGGCACAAATTTGTACAATAATTTAAGGTATAATAATTTCATAAAAATTGTAAAGGAATGCGTCAAGGGCTAAGTTACCCAAATTGGAAGGTCAAGATCTCTGCAATTCATTGAATCAAAATTTATTACTCTCTTACCATATCCACAAAATTTTGACCGCCATTCTCCTTTGACACATAAACTACGCAATAATAATAGTGACATAACGTAGCAGCAAAGGTAGGTGAAATTATAAATAATATAAAATATGATTTTATTTTTGAATTATTCATGAGTTAAGTTAAGCCAAATCACATCGAATGAAAAAAAATTGTAATATACTTAGTTCATTAAAATAGAATAGAGCTGTAATTAAATCGTTATTTTGTAAGAATTGGATGAAATAATTATAGTAGTAGTTTGATTTAATGCAACGAAATACTGTGAGATTTGAATGTTTGACAAATATGATTCGAATCTTTTAGAGCAATTTTGCATTATGTCTAAGGCTGAAATAGCTTTTCAGTAGGGAGATATGAAATGGTTATATTAAGAGTTTGAGAAATAAGGTTAGAAGCGTTCATTATTCATAATCGTTATTTTGTGAACTAAACGGTTGCATTATTATAACGCACCAAATGATCCCGCAATAAAATACCTATTCTAGTGAAGTAAACATACCGTTATTTGTTGAAAGTTGGATTTGAATTATCAAATTCGAAAAACTTATTTTATTGTTTAAAATATATTAAAACATTTAAAACGTCATTTTTATTAAAATTTATATTTTTTTATAATTAAATTAAAATAAAATTTTTTATTAACAAAATAATTATTTAAATAGAATTCGCACTTAAAATATAACGTCTCAAACATTTAGTTTGTATATATTTTCTAGGGAAAAAAATTGAATCAGACTTACTGATCAAATCAGTTCAATCGAGAGCCTTAAGATAGTTTGATCCAGTGCTATATATAGAACTGGTTTAAAATCGGTTCAACTGGTAAAAATCTTTAGAACAAAATAAAAAATAATTTTTTAATTTTTTTAAAAATATTTTTATAAATGATGAGATTTTAACTTATAATCTTTTAAAATTATATTAAAAATCATATCTGTAATTAAGCTAAATTATATATTTATAATTTTTTTATTTATTTAATATTAATCAATTGATCAAACTAATTAAATTGAAAACAGAAAGTTATACGGCTTTTCTAATATTGGCTATTTTTACATCTAAAACTTAAAGATAAATGCAAGAAAATGATAGGTCATAAAAGGCAGTGTCGGGGATTGGTCCAAGGGCGGTCCCCGACCTATGGGACCGAGCCAGTATCTTCAGCCCCACGGCTCGTTCTTCCAATTCCCCTATGTCACTCCCATTTTTTCTATAGTTATTTATTTATTTATTTTTCATATTTGTTTATTTATTTATTCATTTGTGAAGACCGTGTTATGTTATATTTATTATTGTAATAATTTACACATTAGTTTCCCGAAAAAACGCCTTCTTAAGCTATTCATTGCTTTATAGCCTCGAATCGTATTTTCTACTTTACCATAATTTTAGTTTTGCGTAAGTTGGGATTCATTTATTTGACTTCAAAATTTATATTTTATTTTAGATTTTAATTTAGAGGTTTGCTTAACTGATATTTATAAATAGATTTATTTAAGAATCAAGTAATTCATTTGATCTGATATATACGATCCAAATTTGGCAGAGTTTAAGCATGAGTTTTTTTTTTTTATTCGAGCCTCCGAATCACCAACAAAAAATTATTTTAATATTTTTAAACGGTAAAAGCTTACGAGTTAACCTTAGGTAAAAAATTTAAAAAATTAAATTATGACTCGATCTATGAGTATTTTTATTTATAAATGAAGATGAAATATTATATAATAATCATTTAAAATTAATTTTATTGAATTATGCATTAATTAATAATTATACTTTTTTTATGTATCATTTTAACTGATGTTGCTATGATTAATATTTACCTTAATTTTTTTTTTTGTTAGGTAAATAGATTGTTCAGTATAACACGTCAAAGTAAAAAAGATATATCGGATTTCTCATTATATAATTAGATTCTAAGTAAATTACAAACATTTTTTTTTGGTGAACTTTAAAGTCTAATTTTAGAATTGTAATCTTTTTAAAAATATTTTAATAAATTCATGTATTTGTTTTTTAAATTTATATTAATATTTGAGGTAATTTGTCATCACAGTGTCGTAAAGACATTTCTATAAATGTTTACATGGCAAAAAGTAGTACTCCATTTGATTTTTAAGCTAAAGATGTATTGTCATTGTGATATTGATATGACACCATATTTTTATAAAATTTTAATATTGAATTTAAAAAGTTAAATTTTAAAAATAAATTAATAAAAATAAATATTATAAAAATGATTAAATTAATAAAAAATAAAAAAAATAAAGTCCATTGCATTGCACTTTCCAAAGTTGAATTTTGCTCTAAATATTAAATTAAAAAATTAATACATATTTATAACTACTCATTAAAATTTTTAAAATAAAAAATTACGTAAATATTATACTAATTTT
The DNA here is from genome assembly GCA_038382065.1 of Adansonia grandidieri. Taxonomy (NCBI): domain Eukaryota; kingdom Viridiplantae; phylum Streptophyta; class Magnoliopsida; order Malvales; family Malvaceae; genus Adansonia; species Adansonia grandidieri. The sequence goes on along the minus strand of JBBYHK010000023.1, from coordinate 10,392,529 downwards.
TTAAAATTTTATAAAATTAATTAATCAAAGGTAAAAAATTTTATAAAAAAATAAAAGGACGTTAATGCCCTTAAATTGATAATCAAATGCACAATAAGACCAGCCTTTTTGTTATTTAGTAATAATGAAAAAGTTTGACTTACTTTTCCATCACTTTTGTAAATAAATTTTATTTTTGACATTTTTCTTTGTCCAAAAGCACAGTTTTCATTTTAACTACAAATATTATAAAATATTAAAAATTAATTAATTAATTAATTGATTCCCTTCATATATACTACAACTTGTTTTTTATTTACTTAAAAAATTAAAAATTTAAATTCAACACTTTGGATATGAAAATTCATGCATTTACTATTAAATCAAATTCTCTTATGTATTAGATGATTTTTATTTAATATATTTTTATAAAAATTTAAAAAATATTATTTTTGTATTATATTAATATATTTTTATACTTAAATTTAAATAAAAATATTATTTTATTAAATAAATAGTGATTGAAGTTTGATCGGTTGAATTATTAAAATTTAAGCTCATATTAAATGAGCTGTTCGGTCTTTAAATAAGTTTATGCTATACACATTTATAAAAATATATGTTTTTTATTTTTTAAATAAATAAAAAGTAACAAAAATAATCAAATAATAAAAACATTAATGAAATGAAATTAAGAATTACATGTACCATAACCGTTCATGAGCTGAGTTACATCATGGCTTAAAATTTTTTTCTTTGTTTATCCAAACTCAAATTAAATTGAGTTTGAAACGACACGAAAACTCATCACCATTTTAAAATAAAAATAAAATATTATTTTTATATTAATATTTATAATTATATTTAAATAAAATAATTTTTAATATATAAAAAGTAATTCAAATTAAATTGAAGTAAGTTACAAAATATTTTATAAACCTACTTATCAAAGTGAATCAACAGTTTGAACCCAAATTTATTAAATTTAACTATCCATATCCTATCCAAATCTGATCAAATATTAATACTAATACCTAATACCTAATACCTAACCTAATTTTAGGGTACCCTATTAAAACTTGGTACTTTAAGATCACTGCCCATAGCTACTAAAAAATGACTATAGAATTTCTTATGGGATTTATTTTTAGTATATTGATAATAAATTTATTAATATTTGATAAATAAATAAATAAATATATAATGTTTAATATAATACCATTTCGTAAATTATTTTAGAAATTCACTGCTAAAACATTGTGGTTGTTAATCATTGCCAAATAAAAAAATTAAAATAATAATAATAATAATAATAATAATAAAAATGTTAAACACAATCCAAGTGAAACGTTAAAAAGCAAATGGAAAGCACCTAAAAGTTCAAAAGCTAATAAAAAAACAAATATATATATTATATAAGAATCAAGTTTCATTATAGAATTTTATTTTTAATTATGTCAAGCTTAATAAGATTCAAAATTATTATCCATAATCATTAAAAATAGTTCATTTTTACTATATTATTAGTCAAGTTTTTTTAATTTGTAAAAAAAAATTATCATTTATTTTATTTTTATAAATTATTTTTTATTTTTAATATATTTTAATTAATATATGTCATTTTTTTACTTAAAATTTAAAATTTTTGTTAAAATAATTTTTTTAAAAAAATTATATATATTTTTAGTGTTTTTATAAATAAAATATTAAAAAAATGAAAAATAAAAAGCCCGTGAAGACCGTATCGAACCCGGAACCCAATGAAACTCTTCATTTTCTCTTGCAACGAAATGTGCAGTTAAAAACTGTACAATTTTAATAATTCAGTGTGAGACTGAGACCTTACTGACTCCCCCTTTCTCTGTCTACAAAATTAGGAATAACAACAAAAAAATATTTTAAAAAAATTTCTCTGTTTGTTATTAAACTAGACAACCCCAGCTACGTTGCTTTCTTTATCGTTCAAATGGCGGAGAAGTGATCTCTTTTGCAGTTGCAGAGCTAGAATTTCTTTCTCAAAGAAACTAACTCATTTTTTGCTCAGCTTGACCGACCGCCATTGAAGAAACATATCAAAGTTTTCTCTGGAAATTTTTGAAGCTGTTTGACTTAAAATTGGGTTGAATTAACTAACTGGGTACTTTTTATTTTCAAGATATTGAACTGGGTTTTTTTTTTTTTTTTTTTCAGAATCTCGAAATTGGGTAGTTTTCTTCTTCTTCTTTTTTTTATTTTCTTCTTCCATGGAGTCAAACGCAGGGACGACTAGAACGGCGTCGGAAAGGGACGAAATGGCGGCACGTGAATCGCTCCAGTTTAGTGACGAAATCCACCGTTTGATCTCGGCTCCCTCAACCGATAATGCGAGTTCCTTCACGGCTCTACTTGAACTCTCGGCTCCCCAAGCCGTTCAGCTTATTCATTCTCCCGAGTCGGCTGAGCTTATCGCGGCTCCGGCTCCTAACGTGGATGATTTCAAAGGCAGCTTTCATTTTCCTTCTAACAGTGGGTTAGTTGAACGAGCCGCGAGGTTCTCTGTGTTTTCTGGAGAAGGTAACGACAACAATAACAAGAGCAACTCGCCTGAAGCGACGTCGAACAATTCAAGCGCAAATCTCCGGAAGGCGGTGAAGAGTGAGCTGGTAGAGACCGAGTCATCTCAGCCGTTGGTTTCTGATCCGTCTGTGGAGAAGCGGAGTGTCAAGAGAAAGGACCGAGAAAAGGTGGAAAACCAAAAAGAAAACGAAAAATTTGATCTAGGGTTTCTGGGGGGTTCCATTTTTGGTATAATTTGGATCAATTACCTGACTAATTTTGTTTTTGAGCTTTTAGGTGAAAGGGTCGACAAAGAAAAGCAAAACTGCAGCGAAGGAGAGCTCAGAGGACGCCGAGAAGCTGCCTTATGTTCACGTTAGAGCTCGCCGGGGACAAGCAACCGATAGCCATAGTTTAGCTGAGAGAGTAATATACTAATTTACTTGATTGATTAGTATTTGTTAATTTGTTTTTATTAAGCTAATCTTGGTGTTTAATGTGGGGTTTACAGGCAAGGAGAGAGAAGATTAATGCACGAATGAAGCTATTACAGGAGTTGGTACCAGGTTGCAATAAGGTCAGTTCAATTGGATTATATGGTTAATTCATGATTTGATTGCGATTTTGTGATTAAATTAAGAATATCTGTCTAAATGGGTTACAAAAAGTGGGATTACATCTTTTGATTATGTTTCTTTAGTAACGGTTTTGTCCTTTGTTACCTTTTGCACAATAGTTGGCTACTTTTCCAACAAGAAAAGTGCTGATCTGTTGTGCTGTGGCACGTCGGTGATTTTAAATGTTTTAGCCCTTCTTCCTTTTGTGTGGGGGGAGTTTGGCAAGAGTCCTTTTTGAGGTTAACTTCGTCTTTTCCAGTAGAAAGTGCGATTTTATTGCTGTTTTAGTGAAGGTAGTAAATGAAAAAAGCTAGATTTTTCTAATTTTAATCCATCTTTTGAATTGCCGTTTTGGACTTCGAATTATCTGTGGAAAGGATAATTATCGGTAAATGACAATTCTAGCCTTTGACGATAGTGGAAGACTGGGAGTTGCTAGCTGGACATTACCATGAATGCTCCATTGACATGTATAGTGGCTTGTTAGATTAAATGTCTTTATGGGGTACCATTTCATTGATGTAGAATAGTTGCTAACTTCTCCTACAAGTTCGGTATCCATACTCTATGGGATAACAAGAAAAAGGATGTCCAAAGAAAATGCCTTTTTTTATGCCAAATGCCTGCCTAACCGTATGGGGACATGATGTGATAGTCCATTGGAAATTTGTTTAATTGTTCAGAAGATAATCTTGATTTATGCCTTAATATTTCACAAGATGTTTTTAACAAATGAAACGGTGATCCAAGTCATTTTCTTCAAGAATGTGACCACAAATCAGTGAAGATTGGATGAGCGTACCTGTAAATAACCTCTCTTTCCTAGGACCACAAGTCATGATCTCCTCAAGATTTAAAAGGATTAGAGATGTCTAGTTGTTGGAAAAAAAAATTGTTGATATTAATGGCTTTTAATTTGTTGATGCACTTACTTTGCATCCTTTGGGAGACCAGAAATCTATTGCTTCTGGCTAGCTTTATATTTCTGTTTCGAGGAAGTCACTTTGGAACTTATTTAATGATGAGGCCATGATCGGGCTATTTATCTGCATGCCATGATTTTGCAGCCAAGTTAAACTTAAAGTGTCTATTGTGAAAGTTTTAAGTCATAATTTTGAAACAATTAGATTCCAGGTGGATGCCCTTATATTGACAGGTTATTATTGTGGGTAATTTCTTCTTGTTTGTTATAAAAATATTTTATATTTAAGGAGCCAATATCAAGAGCTTTGGTAACTATGCTTTTTTGTTCAAAGGCATTAGGTTCAAGAAGTTGACTGCACTGAAAGGCCCTTGTAGTTTGAATTTCCTTTTAGAATCATATGAATTCAAATATATTGAAGCCTTTTTTTCTGATCTGAGAAATACCATGTGCTGCAGATTTCGGGCACAGCGTTAGTGTTGGATGAAATCATCAATCACGTGCAGTCCCTACAACGTCAAGTGGAGGTGAGACTTGTGCATCTCAAGCATCAGTTTTTAATTTTTCTTAGATACAGGAAGGTTTGAACTAGTAAAATATTTATGAATTCAAGATGTGTTCTTAAGCATTGCAAGTGGACTAATTGTAGTGAAAGACACAGGACTTGGCCACTGGATGGCCCCCTATTGAAATCGCTACCCAAAATTGTTAAATAATTCTTTATCATATATATAAATATATATTTTTTAAATTTTTAGTTTCTTTATTTGTATCAAAATCACTTTCAAGTGATTATAGATGTTAAGATGGCCTGAGATTAGTCAACTTAAATATTTGACAAGAGTTTTAAGGTGGGCTTACCAGTTTGTAGGAGGGACCTTGCTGTAGAGATTTTGTGTGCTCTGCAACCCTTCCAATTGTGATTTTTCTCTTGGTTCTTGTTGTGATCATCCTTTACTGGCTAAATGGAAGCATTTGCATTACCTCCCAACGGTAACTGGAAAATCTTGCGAAATTAAGCAAAGATCCCAATAGGCTGGCATGTCTTGTTTTATGCTTTTATGCAGTGGTTTTAGATGCAGTATCTCCCATCCCCTTGGTCTGATTCTGTTAACGATGTTTCTTTGGTTGCAGTTCTTATCAATGAGACTTGCTGCAGTGAACCCAAGAATTGATTTCGATGTTGACAATATATTCACAGCAGAAGTAAGTGTCGGGCAACTTTTTTCTTATACTTCTAGTCTAAATTTTGGAATTGAAAGCATTTTTGGTGATTCTCCCAGTTCTTTGGACATTTAGCTCTGCAAAGTTTTTAGCCTTTTATAGCCTCTGTCGGAATTAAGCTATGGATATCTTCCTCTAGAGCAATTATATAGCGGAAGTATCATGAAAAGTACTTTTTCATTCTGGAGTTTTTGTTTATGAACTTGGTATATAGATGGGTAAAAGCCTAAATGGGTGAACACTTTATTCTGTAGCTTCTTCCAGGGGATTCCTACCCAGTATCTTAGTGGACCGGTCGTCATTAATATTTGGAGGGCAGTGGATCATGTCTAGACCATCTTCTTCCATCTGCCTATTCATGCTTTTGTAATTTGTTAAGGTGTGATTCCGGTTAGCTGAATGTAAATGTAGTCATTTCAATGGAAAAATCAGAATAGTGGGTCCAGCCATGAAGGCCCCATGATTGGCCAAAATTATTGAAATTCATGGTTCTTCAAACGGCTTGCTGGTTTGTGCAATGTATTGAATGAAAATTATTGAAATGGTGCTACTGAATTACCCTTTTGTAAGATGGCTCAAAAAAAAGAAAAAAAAAAAAAGCAGTGAAATGACTGCATCTTCCATTTGATACTTTGGCTTGTCATGTATATTGGTAATTCAAGGAAGCTCGCAAAGTCGCAAACTAACTGTATAATAGATTATGTGTTTATAAGCTATAAGCATTATCTATATGATGCCCCACTTACGCTGTTGTCCATCATGTTTCTCTTCTTAGGGCAATACGATAGTTATTGATTTTGGTTACCTGAAAATTACCGCTAACATGTTTGATCATCTTTTAATATGTGTAGGGTGGATCTCTAATGGACAGTAACTTCTCCAGCATGGTTATGCCTCTGATGTGGCCCGAGGCTCAACTCAATGGAAACAGGCAACAGTATCAGCAGCAATGGCATTTTGATGCACTTCAGCAGCCTGTTTGGGGGAGAGAAGAAGTCTGCAATAATTACATAACTCCCGAGAACTCACTTTTAAGTTACGACTCCTCTGCAAATTCAGGTAGAAAAGATATGAGTCTATTTGCTTTCTAAATTATCCTAATTCATAAATACTATGTTGTTTAGATTCGGCTATGAGTGTTGGATATGGGTATGTTCATTTTTTTCTAAGTTTTCCGTATATTTGGAGGGTCATTAGAGAGTTATATCCCTGTACCCATGTCTGAATATGTGTCGGACATGGTTCCTTCAAGAAAAATAAAGAGTAGAAGCAGCATAGCATATATATGCAAAACCACAACATAACATTTTGAATCTCTGCTAACTTTGGCATTTCAACTTATAAACAAGAAATACAAACACTTTGATCTATTCCCTTATTTCAAATGGTCAATGAACAACCAAAAATTTATCGAATTCGGGCTCTTAGATCACTGTTGATAAGTTTCCTCACAGATCCATTCAATCTATTTGATCAGACCTTTAGGTTAAAGAATAGCATTGCAAATTATGGGCTGTTTGTAGATTTTTTTTTTTTAATGCCAAGTAAACTGAGAATTGGACTAACTTCTATTGCAACTTCGGTGCAGCGTCGATGCACTCGAATCGATTGAAAATGGAGCTATGAAATCCGATGAAGTTCAAATGGTTAGTTTTCTGGAAAAATTGTTTCTTCTACTAGAGTGGTAGCTATTATTGTATATATCAAATATTAGAAGTTAGCAGGAAGCAGAGGAGAGGCCTCATCATATATATATATATATATATATATATATATATATCTTCGGGTTTCCATGTCTTTCTATTTAGCCGAGTCAGTTGGAAACCTTCGATTTCTCGGGACCAGAGGCAAGAAATGCCGGTATGCTGTTATTAAATATATCTATTACTATATATATACACACTAACTCTAGAGTCATTCAATCGAATACTTCGTTTGTGAGGTTGATTGATTCATATTGTAAAATCATAGAACGAACTATGATTTCAAACTATTATGGAAGTCGGCTTCTTTTTGTTCCATATTTGCTGTCTTTTGAAGCTTTTATTGATAGTAGTACCATATTTTTAGGAATGTTGCTGTGAATATTACCATGACTCTGAGCAATGGTTTTTTTTTTTTTTTATATATAATTTGCTTATATTTATAAAAGACCATTGCTCAGAGTCATGGTAATATTCACAGCAACATTCATGGTAATTTTTTTTTTTATATAATTTGCTTATGTTTTTTTTTTTTTTTTATGTAAATATAAATGTCATTGCTTATATAATTTATATTTATACCTTCAATTCCAATGGAATCATTTGTCATTCTCCATTCTCCACTTTTAAAAGGTGGGATTTAGCATTTCTACCATTTAAATTTCAGCATCTGCAATTTCTTACTTCCATTAGACCAAAGAAAGCAAGCCAAGTTTTCTTATGATCCTTGGTTAGTCCGAAAATGGGAAAAAAGGGTATGAATCATATATATATATTGAATGAGAGTTGCAATTAAGAATTGTTGTCTTAGCCGATACTAAACTAAACCTGGTTGATTTTTTAATTTGGATGAGGACCATTTCTGTTTGTTGAAGGAATGAAGGAATTAAGGATTAATGCTTCATTGATAGATATGTACTCCATGTGGGACTGGAATTTAGGGTTATTTAATTTAATTGGTTCATGCGCTTATGTTTAAGAAAAAATTATGTAAAAAGTTTAAAGTTCAAACTCCGGCTTACAAATTCTTCTTTTATCTTACCTTTTTCTTTGTTTAAAAAAAAGGAAAAAAGAAAACTTGTGAACCTCCCAAGATTTAATGAGAAAAGTTCCTTTTGAGGGATAAGAACCAGTTTCACCATATATGCAGGGAAGTTTGTTCTTTGTGGAGACAACAGGTGAGTGGTGAAGTATGAAATTAGTAAATCTGATAATTTTGAACAATAAATGAAATAAATTAAAAAATTTATGTAAAATAAAATCTAATATGAAAAATATTACGAACATAACATAAGTACACTAATACAAGTACACTAATACGTTTAAGTCTCCATAAAATAAATTATTATGTTAATTTATATAAATATATAATATTTTAATTCAAGGGTGAAATAAAAAATTTTATGTTGGGGGACGAGATAAAAATATATCAAAATATAAAATTTTGAGAGGTCAAAATAAAATTTTTACTATTTTTTACTTAAAAAAAACTAAAAATTGAGGACCCAAAGCCCGAGGCCTCTACTTGCCCCCTTGATACTAGACTTGTCATTTTTAGACACGATTATATAAATATGACGTATATAAAATATAAAATATATGAAAAAGATATGATATGAATACAAATTTTAAAATTTATGTAATACAAATTACTAATATTGAAATTTAGATAAATCAAGGTACTTTAAACAAAATTATGATACAATCAAATAATTAAATATGATACGAATATATAAATTATTAAATTAAATAATTAAGTATGATATGAATATATAAATTTTCGAATCAATTACGCATCTACCTTATATATGATTAAGATATAAAAATAATAATACAAATACGACCTATGAAAATTACAAATCTACTTCCTACTCGGGCCTAGTGGATTACCCGATGTGGACCCAAGCGTCAGCTTGGAACGTTGTTTTAAGAAAGCCCAAACACTAAACGCTGTCGTGTTGAGAGCAATTTCACCCTGTCAAGAAGTTTTTCTACTAACCAAAGTCCCCAAATTCGCCCTCCCTCGCCATTTTCAGGGCTTCAGCCAGCGCTAACCCCACCACCACGATGCCTCTGACCTTGACTAACATGCTCCGCCGACGACTCTTCTCCCGGACCTTCTCCTCTAACGCCGGTCCAAGCCGCTGGACGACTCCAGGTCACCAGGAGCGACCCAATGGTTATCTCTTCAACAGGACCCCACCACCTCCAGGCCAATCCCGCAAATGGGAAGATTGGGAGTTACCTTGCTACGTCACTAGCTTCCTTACCATCGTCATCCTTGGTGTCGGCCTCAACGCCAAGCCCGATCTCACTATTGAGACTTGGGCACATCAAAAAGCCCTCGAAAAACTCGCCGCCGAGTCGTCGTCGTCATCGTCGTCGTCTTCTTCTGATGACTGAGATCTTCTGGGGCTAACTTCAATCTGGATCTGTTGGGTACGGATCTGTGCGAGCTCTTTTGATTTTCTGTTGTTAATAAAATGTCTAGTTCAAATAAAAATTGTTTTTTTTTTTTTTGAAACAGTTGAAGGGTTTGTAGTTTCCAAAATTTTTATGAGTTTTTAATTGAATTTACGCTTACGATGATGATGAAGTCATTGGCTTATTTGGGATCACAATCTAATATTTACTTATCTGGTTTTAATGGATTTTTAGATTAGCTCGCTTAATCAATTGCGTGATGTTCTAAAGAACTTGAAAATAAATTGGGTTAACTGGCCTGTATTAATATCTCAATGCCCTAATTCTATCCTTTTAAAACTTGAATATTTTAGAAAAATAGTTCTTTAGGAGTCTTAGATAAATAATAATCCACCTTTGACTGGAGTTTTTCAGTGGAAATAAATGATTATTTAGACTCAGTAAAGGGTTTAGGATGGTAGTCGTTATCGGAAGGATAGTAGTAGGGAAAGGCGGGTTATCAGTTAACTGCTTATGGCTTTGAGAGGGATCTGTTTTAAGATATTACTATTTAGTTGATTGAGACAATATGTAAGTTGCATTTCTCCGTGGTTTTTTTGAGTGATGATTATGTCAGAAAGAATGGGCAAAAAAGGAACGATTCACGTTATTGTTATATGTAAAGGCCCATTCATTAGTGTTGAGCATTTTATAGTTAGTATCAAGCTTGCAATTCAGGTGCAGAATGAAGGACTATTAATTGATAAAGTTGTTATTAAGGATCTGAGAATATGGGTGTTAATCAACAACTATTTCTTGATAATGACCCGTCCTTGCCAGTTTTTTAGTTTCTTTTCCGCATTGTCTATCATCTTTAATGCCATTTGTTTGGTAATAAAAAGTCATAAAGACACTCGAACTTCAGTATCATCCTTGCCAATGGATCTTTCCATTTGGCCAAGTTTAGTCTTCTTGTCTAAAACATTTTCTCATTAACAATCTACTTGTAAAAGTTTGTGCATTTTTGTCTGACGTTCGATAGTCAAATGCCATGGTTGCAAGCCTGTTTCTGGCAAAAAGACTATTTTGCATGATAGAATTGTGATTGTGAATATGGGAACAACAAAAATGTTGAATTGTTGTATCGTAATACTCTTGAACTCGGATCTATTGAATTTTTTTCAAAGAAACCTTGCCAAATTAAGTTGCATGTTCTAAGCTAAAACCATTTTCACTTGCCATTTGATTTAGGAAACTACAAATTCATTTCTAGTACCATTGCAAGTCTGTTGCAGTTGGGAGGATTATAATTTTTGATAGAGTTTTGATCAAGGATGTGGTATTTATTGGGAAATATCAAGTAGCACATGAACACAACAACTTCTCATTGCCAATTTTTTTTTTTTTAAATTTTCATTAGGACTGGATCTGCGATCAGTGTATTTTCTTTATTTTAATTGTGTAGCCTAGGTTTTACTTACGGTTACCATTTCTTACTGCAGTTGTCATCAAGCCCTTCTCTTGCTTGAGATTGCTAAAGACATTTTTGTTATTTGAATTATCCCAAGTAGAAGTATCGTTCTTACCAATGGAACATTTGTGCCTTTTGATTATCTTATTTTAGGTAAGTGAATACTCAACTTGAGAGCTATAACCCCTGGTCCCTCATTTAAGCAGACCATCACCACATTCCCTGCTACCTGCTATGCCTTTTCTCTTTCTTTGTCTTTCTTTTTTCTCCCATCGAAGAAGAAAAAATGTACGTAGCCATCTCTTATCTCTTTGTTGGTTGACTCTTTCATATTACTCTCTATTTCCTAGATATATGAGGCAACTTTCTAGGTAGTCCACTGTCCTCTGAAGTCATCTCCTGAGGTTCAATGGAAATTCCTGCATTTTGTTGTTATATTAGACCTATAGATCCTACAAGTAGTAGGCAAAATATTAACGTTTACCAGAAGTCTTGGAACAAGCAAGTTGATTTGCTGATGTTTGAATGCTGATAATAATATACCTCATTAGTAGATGCGGTTGATCTGAAATGAAGGGTTAAGGGATTATTTATTTTTCAAACACTTCCGGTTGATCGAAAACTTAACATTTGATGTTATGTATAACATTGTGGTTTTTGCCCCCCTCTACCTTGACTTATTGAGATGTTTTTATGGGGATGGTATGTGCAGCACAACAGCTGGATGGTACAAGCCTGACCTTAAACCCCAAAAGAACACCCCACTCTAACCCTTCATCTATGGTGAGTTTCCCTTCCCCAACTGAGCGTTTAAACATCTTTTCCAACATAAAAAACATGCTTCAGCAACGGTCTTGACATGTTGCCATTGGTCTTGAACGGCCCGGCCACCAGGATGTGCAATATAGAAGAGTTTGAATTGGTAATGGTCCCAACTGGGTAAAATGCTTCAGCAACGGTCTTGCCTCTATATTGTTTGATATCAATGAGGGTATATGTTTAGATAACTGTAAAGTTAGGCTAACTTCGCCTTGTTTAAGTGATCTTGGATTTTAACTGCCCCCATTCTTCGATGGCATTTGCTGGCTATATAATAGATGAAATGCATGATCTAGCATGCCTATTTGTGAACGTGAAATAACAAATCATACTGTACCCCATGTCCGAATAAAAGCTGTACAGGGTTGGAAATAGTCATATAGAATCAATCAATTCATTGTAAAATCCCTCCACACTGCATTTTATTAATTTTTTTTTTGGTCAGATATGATAGAGGGATCAAATGGTATAGTTTCTTTTTGGTGGTAGCTTGGAGGATTAGAAACATGACTATTGCTTTTCAAATAGTTGTTTTTGCATCAATTGCCTAGTTTAGGTACCTCCTCCATGATCTATGTCTTAGCGCTCGTATTTTGAGTTAGATTAAATTTGGACATATCAAAATGTAATTACTATTTTGTCTAAGTTCAGCTCGACTTGACCAATAAATAGATATACGGGCGAGCGTCTAGCAATGGAAGATGGAGCCATGTAGGTATACATGCTTGGATTTTCCTCCAATATTTCTTGTGTCATGTAGAGGTTTCTTGATCATTGAATTGACACCTATTGAATAACCAAAAGCAAACAACAAATGTGAGACAGAATTATTTTGTTGCATGCATTAATGAAGGCCAATTTTATGCATGTAATTAAGTGCATATTCACTTGAATTTGTGCTTGAAGTCAGCCATGCGGTTGCTGTTAGGCGACTTTAAAGAAAAAGCATTTATTCGGTCTGTTCGGTTAAAATCATAACCAAAAAATTATTAATTGATTATTATTTTTATTATTAATTAAATTAAATTATACAAAATTTAGTGTTAACCGATTGAAAATATTTTGATTAATTTAATGGTTAATTTTAATTATGTAAGTACATTATTCAATTAATTCGATTAATTGATTAAATTAATCAAATTTCAATTGTTTTAATATCCTTAAGTTAAAATTACATTTTAAAATATTAAATTCTTAATTTATCATAGTTCAAATAAGTATAATCCTCAAACAAAGATTTATATGCCAAATAAAAGTAAAAACATCCATAATAAATAAAAGAAAAACAATATACACTTAAAGCATCAAATAAAATTAAAAACATAATGTTTTATATTTATTTTTAATTTTAAAAACATCCATAATAAATAAGACTTGAACAATATAAATTTAAAACGTCTAATAAAGATTATAACATAATGTTTATTATATATTTTGAATAATTCAATTAATTTGATTATATTTTACTTTTGAATTGAATTAATGATAATTGAAATTTTTAAAAATATTAAATGATAATCGATAAAATATTTTAATTAACCAAAATTAATTCAGTTTCAGTTGAGTAATTTAGGGTTCATTTGGAAGGGCAACGAGATTGACTTCAATGAGATTAAAAATTGCGAGATTAAAATTAGTGGTGCAATATGTCTTTAGATGTAAAACAATGGTGGCGGTGGGGTGAATTATAATGAGAAAGGCAAATGACTATTAAAGATATTAGATTAAAATATGTATATATATAATAAATTATTAAAATTATTAAAATTTTTATCCAAATGTGATTTGAGCTCGGTCTGTAAGCTTGATTTACTATTTAAAAATATTAAAATATTTAAAAACTAATTTTTATATATTTTTATCATTACATATATAATATTTTTTTTATTAACTAAACATTAATTCAGATGGAATTAGATTGACTCAAATTTTAAAAAAAAATTATAACTAGATTTAATCCAATTCGGGTCGAATCCTTGAACAGATCATAAAACTATAACTAAAAAACAAAATAATAATTAGCCATAGTTTTATTTAAAATATGTTAATTCGTTCATTTGGTCCAATATTATCATGTATGGATGTATGTTAATTGTGCAACTTGTGAAGCCCAAAAATGGGTTGAGCCAAGCAATTCCTCAACCATCTATTTGGACTAATTGAAGACCAATAAGTGTGAAATATTATCTAAGAACTTCGGACATTGATTATGCAAAATTAGGATTTGATTTGCATAATTAAAAAAAAAATTCTGAACATATTTATCAACTAGATTAGCTAGATCCGAAGCAATACTCTTCTTGAAATTTGAAAGCATTGGCTAAATCCAAGATCTCACCTTCCTTTTTTTTTTTAATATTCATAATTTATCCATAATACTCTTAATCTTTATTTAATTAACTCACTTAAAAAAAGCATTACGTATTTAAATATTCTCAAACTCTCAATTTTCAAGAATCTGACAACTGAGCTAAAACCCAAACGGCCCAAAATCTTACTTTTTTTTTTTTTTTTTTAAATATGATACTAAATAAAGATAATGCTGTAATAATTTGGTCTGATCCGTATGTATAAATTAGAACCAATATAATCTTTTACATCTTTTATAATTGTAAAGCTGCTCTGTGTTATCCCAATTGACTCATTTGTTAATTGTGATTATACCAAGTTTTATTTTTTTTTTTAAATTCCTTTTTGCATTGCTTTTAGCCTATTAAAGTTCCATAATATAATAAGGATAATTATCTTAAAACACATTTTACTTTACAAATTTTACTTATAATTTTTCTTTTACTACGGGTATATAGAATAATTATTTAATATAATAATAAGATCCGGGTTTTGGCATTGAGGCTTCTTGAAAAGCTATTTTTCATTTCGGTTCTGCACAGTTGAAGCAATATCCCTGTAAAGTTGAATTAAAAGACTTGATTTCCCGAAGGATGAAATGAGTACTAGGAGTTCCTAGCCAAGTTAGTCACAGTTTACAATTTTTTTTAGTCAATCCAAAAATTTATATTAATATTTAAAATAAAATTAAAAAAATTTATTTTTACATCAATATTTATAATTAAATATAAATAAAAATAAATTTTTATTATTTCAATAATAATTTAAATCAAATCAAATCTGATTAATCGAAAGAACTGTTCCACAATGAGTAAGTCTAGAAAGGAGTACGAAATAGTATATAATTTGTTAGGTAGTTTATGGAAGTGAAATGTTCAAATTTAATGGTGGGTGCTAGAATTTGATTTAGAAGGCAGGCATAAATAAAATGTGGCTTTATTTATTGTCCTTTTTAGAAAGCTTGCTTTTCCATAGTCAAGTTGATAACAAATAAGAATTTTTTCTTTATTTATAGATTTAAATATTATATTTACTGTTCATGAGAGATTTAGAGCAATTTCACACTATAGGATATTTAATATTTGAATTCAATTTGATTGTAAATAGTAAAAGTTTATTTTACTTATGCAAATAATGAATTTGGATTTCATTTGTATACGTTAATATCATCGTTGTATTTAAATATATTAAAAAATTATGATAGAATATATTAAAATTACAATACAAAATTCAAATTTAATTTTTTTTATTTTATAATTTATTGGAAATGATAGTTAAAACTAAATTCACTTGATCTTAAAAAAAATCAATAAAAAAATAAATATAATGAGAAGTAATAAAAGAGTAGATTAGTCTACAAGTTGATTGCTTTTATTTTTTATTTTTTATATATAATATATATATATATATGTATATATATATATATATATGTATATAACGTAGCAAGGACAGACAGGCGTGGAAGAGTAATTGGGTGATGCTAACATTTTAAATGAAAAAAAAAAAGTTACTCGGCAAATAAAATAATAGCTGAAATCAAGAAACGAACGAATTAATTAGGACATCGTTTGGTAGATGTGTTTATAAGTTGAGTTAGGTCATGATTTAAATTTTTTTTAAGTTTAGATTTAAAGTTTATTCGTTCAAGTTTATTTGTTTAAATTTATTTTATTGTTCATCATGGTAAAAAGTATTTTAATTAAGATTTATATATTTTATAATTAAATTTAAATAAAAATATATTATTTTAATTTAAAATTATTATTTTAATCCAAGTCAACCAAAAATAATATTATTATGTTTCGGACCTAAACCCAATTAGACCGAGCTGTCGAGCTGCTCGACCCTTAACCAGCTCTAGACACAAAGTAGGGATAGTGTCAGCATACAACCATCAGCAACAGTAGCAAGATTTATCTCGGACTGTGATTTGAAAGTTTTAAATTTTTTATTTATATTCGGTTTAGTTTAAAGACTTGTTTTATTATTTAAAAGAGTATTAAAATGTTATTATATTAGTATTTATATATTTTATAAATAAATTAAATAATTTTTATTTATATAAATAATGATTTAGAATAGGTCAATCGGCTCGAATCACTAAATCTTATGTTCATATTCGATCTAATATATACTCGACTAATTAGATTAGACAAATTATTCGATCCTTAAATAGATCTAATTATCGCTAAAATATAAGATATAAGCTTTCAAAAAAAATTAACTCAGCCCTTTTTTATTAAATCCACTAATACTTCTTCATTTATTTTTTATATATATATATACACACACACACACAAGTACGTTAACTTTATCCTATATTTTGAATTTGTGCAATGTTGATGTCTCAAAAGTTGATTAACTACTTATGTACTTTATTAATGGTTTTTTTGAGGTATAGGATTGGAGGAAAGCGAGATGCAGTGGGAGTAACCTCACAAGAAAGAGCAAACAATAAAACAGGGGGTTGGAATTTAAATTTTCAAACCCTACTTAAGTTTGTAAGTATTCAAAGAGCAAATGAGAAAGTAAAAGGGACGAACTAAAACCATTAAGATCTCGTTTAGCATTGTTATAGACTTAATTTTTTAGGTAAAAAAAATTACATTTCACTGTAAATACAATATTATATGGAAAAATTTTAGCTTTTGTGGTTAAAATTATAGTTTTTTTTTTTTTTTTTGTACAAGAAAGGCTATAGTATAGGGATAGGGAAAATGGTGATAGAGGTTAAGATTCGAACTTTTAAGCCAAGGTCATAACTTATGGGTGACAGCATAATCCAACCGAGTTAAGCTTCAAGTTTGATTAGAATTATAGTTTGACAACCAAAATAAAAAGTCAAAAAATGAATATGATATTAACATTTAATTTTTAAATAAAATGATTTTATTACTCTCGTATTTTTTTAAGTTTTTATCACTTTAAATATATATATTTTTTGACATTTCAATTATTTAACGCGTTTTTCACTACAATGCTAAACCCTTAAAAGTTCTTAAATCAAAATTTTTTTTATCAATTTTTTTAACCTAATATTTTTCTTACCTAAACTTTTTTTTTACGATAATACTAAACTAGCTTAAACATTGAATCAATTGAAATGTTCATTTATTTTAATCTAAATGGTTTTAAATTCAAAATTTTATTAATTGTTTTTATTATCACTAATCTCTAATACACTACTTTCATAAAAGAATGCCATTTTAAAGGACAAAGCAATTTTAATTATTGCGAACTTTTCATTCCAACATAAATAAATAAAATTGCTAACCTTGATCAACAGATCTTGAAATTATTTCAAAGGTTTTCTAATTAAAATAATAGTCCATATTTAGAAAAATAAAAGTGAATGTGCCCCGTAATAGTAAAAGGCATATAGATCTAATTTGTAGCCAAATTAAAAAATAATTTCTTTTAGTAATTTTTTATCAATTAAATTTAATTTTCTTTTAAAAAAAGAATAAAGGTTTTTTTTTTTTCTTTTGTGTGTTTTAAGACAAGATTTAAAAGCGCCCATCCGTCAATTTAGAGGGGCTAATGAGCCTAATAGCTCATGTCCGAATTAATTTAGGATACGATTGAATTTAAAAATTTATTTTTATAATAAAAATTTTTAAAATTTTAAATAATATTTATATAAATTTATAATTATATTTAAATAATAATTTAAATTTAATTAAAATAATTTTAAATTATTAAAAAATTATTTTTAAATAAATTTAATTTAAATTGAATCGATCAATAAATTGCATGGACAATGTCATTTTGCCGAAGCTGCCCTTTCCCATAATCGAAGTACTCTTGCTATTATTACGTTATTATAAGAGTTCAACTTACTAATTAGTATAATACCTGCGTGATGTTACGAGTATTTCAAATATTTCTAACAAATTAAAAAATTTAATTAAAAAAAAAAAAAAAATCAAAGTAGATAGTATATAGTAGCAAGTATAAATTATAATTTTTCTACGAGAAAAATGCACCATCAAGCTAAACATAAGCTCACAAAAAATCTATTCAATGACTTATAAATTTTAAATTATTCAATTAACTTATGACAATTTCATTTCACTGCTTAAATGTAAGTAATGAGACACTCTATGCTTTTCCTTTAATAATATCTTAGATACACATTGAAAAAAAAAATTAATATACGAAACAATAGTCAATAATTTTTTTCTTATGAGCCAATTAAACTAAAAATTGTATAAAAGGGCATAAATAGTTAAATTTATATATCCAAAGCCAAATAATGTAGTGCATGAAAAACAAATCCAAAAAATTAATAGATTAAACTTAAAAACACTAACAAAGAATTAACTGAACTCATCAATATATATTTGTAATCTTAAATAAATTATATAATCATAATTTCATATGTGGAATCAGAAATCTTTTTCAAATTACCTTAACAAACGTGAATAAAAGATAAGATTCGAGATGGCATATACATTTTCCATTTTCTCATGTACGTACGCTTTCAATTGCATAAATGAAAAAAAAATGATAAAATTAAATTATTCACAATATTATCCAACAAATGCACTAATTGACAAACATCAAAAAGTTCAAACATTTAGTCATAAACTAAACATCAAAAGATTTATTATTTGTGAAATTCGTTGCATCAAAACAAATTAGATTTTATATAAAAATCACTAAAAAAAAATGAAAGAATTATTAAGATAGTCAAGAGATTCAAAACAATAAGAAAATGAGCCTTTTTAATTGAATTAATATTTAATTAAATAGAAAAACTAATAAAAGGTTTAGCACTTCTTATGTGTTAGAGTTAGTTCAATGCATTTGAACTTTAAAGTGTTAGATGAGTTTTTGCAGAGTTGTAGTTGATGTATATTTCAAAATCCGCTTTAAAAATATAATGCAAAAATAACAAACATAGACTCAAAATCAAGAACATATTTATAATATTTTTTTGGATGTCATTTACAAAGAGTTCATAAATCATTTAAACCAGATTTACATCATTTGATTTTCTTCCATCTATTTATTGCAACTAGAGGGGACCATTTCATACCCTCTTTCGCATCTAGGAACATAGCTATTTTTAGGCTTTCACATTTTTCTTATTTTTGCTACAATAATATAATTGAAAATATAAAAATATATTATGTTGTGCTACACATTTATTAGACTAAATCAGCAAAAATAATGTATAAATGAGTAAAAAGTTTCAATAACAATACGATAAAAGTGAAAGTAACAATGCAAACAGTATCTAGTTTTGTTAATGGTAATATTAGATTTCAAAGTGGATTTGTAAAGAGCAATCTTAAGAAAAATAAGATGATATATAGCCTTGCCTGATTGCTCTTGAGGTCATCATCAGCTACTAAACAAACTCAACAATTTTCATTCCAAAAAGTCAACGAAAACAATCATGTTAGAGAGAATTATCTGTAAATACATTGTCTTATGGAATAACACAATAATTAATTGATAGAAATTCTGCCTAAGTGCAAAATAACTAACAATAAAATATTGAAACAAATTGCAAGTAACATCTCCCATATCTTCATCATTTACCTTAAACACAAATTTCTTTTAAATCATCTTCTTTGGGACTCTCTGCCTGAAATTAGTAAAAGAAAAGTTCATGAAAATAGGTGCAAAACCTTAATCTAATTTTAATCATTGAGACCCGTCTATAATTTCTTATGCCTAATTTTATTTAAATAAAAATATGTGTTTTCATAACCATTACATTTGATCAACACACAATAATTAACATCTTTTTTTTTTTTTTTTAACTTTGTTCATCTTTTACAATACAGAGCATTATTTCTTGGAAACTAACCTTTTATTATTATTAGGAAATTTGTTGTTGGAGCATTCAAAATATAAAAATATACCTATAGAACATCAACTCTTTTTCTTTCAAAACTTTAGTTCTTGATTTATGATTGCTTTTGTTAAAGTGAGAAGTTATTGCAACTATAGAATCATCTTAATCTTGCCATTGTAATATATAATGATAGTTTGTTTAATTACTTATTATAAAGAAACAGTATTAATCTGATAAGCCAATTTAGTTGGACTACTTATGACATCTTATAATGTTTTAGCATTTCCATTTCTTTTAGGCAATAAACAATATTAATAAATTATTAATATATTTAATTGTTTTTTTTTTTTTGGTTGAATATGTACCAAAAAGCTTGCAAAACTTTATTCTTACATGATTTTGATTTTCAAGTAGAAAGCACTAATATATAAGAAAAATATTCAACTAAAAAAAATTCAAAATACTAAAGCAAGTTCAAAATAACAAATTAATCTATAAAATATTTAAATTTCACAAAGAAAAAAAATTTAAGAGAATGGTGAAAGATGATGTTTGAGGTTACCAATAAAGCTTAAACTTAAAACACTCTCAAAGCATTAGATGATTGTTGGAAAATATATTACTTTATCCTTTAAAACTAAATATTGATTACTATTTTCTAAAGTTATTTTTGTCTTTCTTTGTCTCTATATTTTTTAAAAGGCCTAGATTTAAATATAAATTTAGAGAAAAAAAGTATTAAATCTTTGAATCAAAATCAGTTTAAGAGACATAAGAAACTTGGAATTTTTGTTGAATAATCTTACATCATTCACCATTGCCAACGAACCAACCACATATTTTCACCCTTTCCCTTTCTATTTTTTTCTTTTTTTTTTCTACGATTTTCTTTTTATATTTTCAATAATAACCTCTTAATAGCATAAAAAAGCAATAAATAAGATCAAACCCAACAAAAAATTAACGAAGCCAAAGCACATAAATAATACTTTTTTTTAAGGAAAAAAATGATCAAGCAGAAAATAAAAGGAAAAAAAGAAAGAAACAAACCTGTGATGGCGAAATTAAGCAACTGAACATGTTCGATTGTATCATTATAAATCTACAAACCCCAAAAAAAATAACTTTTATTGCTAGAATTACTCGAGGTAGAAGTTTAACAAATTAGGAAGGTTCAGTTAACTGGGGTTTTTTGATATAATTTGTTATGACCTTCCAAGACTCCAAGGTAAGAGATTTTAAAATTTTCAATTACTTTAAGTGTTGTAATCATGCAATTGTAAATTAATAGCCATCAAAATTTGAAAAAAAACAAAAATGGAAAAAAAAAAAATGGAAAAGAAAGCTTGGCAAAAAGGAAAAACAAATAAAGAAACAACATAAAGATGCAGCTACAAAAATAAATAAAAAATTTTCAGAATAAATAAAATGTTAAATCTTAATTAAAATCATTACATATAGAATCAAAATATTATAATAAAGAATGAAAACAAAAATGATTTAATACCCCAAAACAATAAAAAAATCATTGGTTTTTATCCTTAATTTTTTTAATTATATATATAAAAAAAAAAAACCCTTATTCGAGCCTAAGATGATCGAAAATGGCCAAAGAAAGCTTGAGCCTCTGTCTCTCCTTTCTTCTTCCTTCCCTCTCTTTGTTTTTTTCTAGATCTCTTATCTCTCACCAAGCTTTGATACAAAAAGAAAAGAAAACATGAAAGCTTTTTAGATAAAATCTCTCGTACCAAATCTATTGATTTAATATGACATTTTGAATAAAAGATAATAAATCACACATGAGTTGTCAGAAGAGATAAACAGCAAGTGAAATTGATAGAAAGATGGGAGTAGGTGGAAGATGATAGTAGAAAGAAGAAAAATGAAAGGAATAGTTTAGGTAATTTTGAAAAGAGTAAGTAATTCTTTTTCAAAATATTTATTTTTCAAAATATCCCAAGATAAAAAATAAAAACAGTATCTTAAAAAATAAACCAAAATCACGTGACCTAAAATAGAATTAGAACATGACTAAAAAGGAAAATGACAAATTTATCCGTTAAAAATAAAACAATGCCTCAATACTCCTTATGGACTAAAAAATAATAGCTTGTAGATAAGATAAATATTTTAACTTTATAAATAAAAACAAAAATTATGATATGTTTAATTTTTGTTTTTAATCTCAATTTTTATTTTTTTTATTATACTTGAAAAGTTATGTGCTATTTTATTATTATTTATAAAATTTAAAAACTGAAAATGATAATAAATAAAATAATAATTATAATTATTGCGGCGACGATCATGATACGACGATGATGGTAGATTGGCCCATGTGGGTTTCTTTTAATTTGACCCTTAATCGAAGTAAAAAAAAAAAATAAATAAATAAAATGGGACCAATTGATCCAATTACAGATTGCTCCGGAAAATGAAAGAAATCTGTCTTGTCCATTCAATGAAATAAGCTCGGATAATTTATTTATTTAAAAAATAATTTTAATTTTAATTTAATTATAAAAATATATAAATATTAATATATAAATAATTTTTTAATATTTTATATTTAAACAATAAATATGAATTTAAATTTTTTTTAAAGTCGCGATTTAATTTATAAACAAATTACTTTTAATTATGATTGGTTGATTAATTTGAAATTAATCACCTTAAAAAAATCCTTAATTTTTATCTCAAAATAGCTAGTTTTGTGTTCAAAGAAAGATTACAACTTTTATGCGAAGTCTAGTTATTGATGAAAGAGCGATTAATTAGAAACTCCTTTAAAAGGAATTAGTGGACTTTATTTTGTGTGTGAGAAAAAAAAATGGTACTTCCAAATTTGAAGTGCACTTTAGATTAGAATTCTCTTTTAAGAAAATAGGTTAAATTAGAGTAATGCCTTTTTTTTTCTTTAACAAAAATTATGTATGAAGAAACAAAGGCATAAACTATGTTTTCCATTTGCTTTAAAGGCAAAAAAAAAAAAAAAAAAAATCGTTCGATTTGGTAGGTTTGGCTCGATTCAAGTTGGATCTTATATACGATTTTTAAGCATGAGCTTGACTTGATTATTATTTAATTAATAAAAATTATGTTATTTAGAATTTAATTATGAAATAATATAAATTAATATAAAATATTTTTTATTTTTTAATATATTTAAATAATAAAAAAATTTTGGATTGAATTTTGTGTAAGTAAATTTTTTTCGTCTAAAGTCCAATTCTAACTTGGCCTGACTCCATTCATAGATGGCTCTATTGTTTCAATATATATCTTTTGAACTATTTTTACATTCTCACAATATAATCGCCACAAGAGTAGAAGTATACCAAATAAAATGTATAAGAAAAAAAAAAGAGAAAATGAGAAAAAAATTTATTAGAAGAAAAAAATTGCATCCAGCTCAAAGCTCTGTGGCCTTTGAAGATTGATTATATGTCTCTTTCAAAATTTGGACAAACAAGTAATTATTGAAACAGCTAATACCTAGGTGGTAAGTTTGTTCAAGGTTGAGACACTCACTTAAATTCAAAAGTTTAATTGATATTTGAAAAAAATTGAATTAAAATATTAGATTTAAAAGATAAATTTTTGTTAAAAAAAAATCTATTTAAGTATGGGCTAAGTTTGGGCACAGCATTAGTGCTTTTTCGATAACAATGACATTAGTGTTTCACTAATACTAATATAGAAGTATTGATCCCTTTTTAATAAAGATTCATCCACCTATGTATAAATTTGATCGAGTCTAGATGGTGTTTCTATATATCTAGGCTCAACTTAGATAAATTTTTTTGTTCATATTTCAAGTCAACCTAAATCTAAATAGACAAAATATGAACATACTACTAAAGAGATATATTCTCTCATTAGTGGGAGTCATATTGAATTTGGAGCTTAGTTCAATTAGCCAACTAATAATGAGTAGTTCAGATTTCGAATCTCAACTTTTACGGTCCTTCCTGTATCTTCAAATTGCTACATTTTTTGTCTGAAAAAAAAAGTCATAACCCATTACTTCAATAATTTGGATTGGAATGACTTCCTACATCTCTTACCTACAAAAATCAACAAATTCACGTCAACCTTGTGACCATGTCTTTTATTAGTAGTATTATGATCTTGGGACCACTTGGTCGACCAATGTCAAAGAAAATCAAATTGGAAATTAAATTGATGTGATTTTTAATTTTTTGTATAATCAATTTAATCGGTTATATCGATTGATTTATTTAAATAATAGTATAAATATTTTAAAAATGATTTTAATATTAAACAAATATTATATATAGCAAATAATTAATGAAAGTATTATACAACAATATACTAAATAGACTTTTAATTTTTGATTAAATTAATCCGATTGATCAATTCGACCTGATTGGTTTTTCATCCTTGTAATCAACTCATATATGGACCATGAATTAAATTAAATTGTTAATATATGCCAATCTTTGCAAATAACAAACCATCACTTCATTCAGAAAACTTGCATTTAAAGTAATAGTTGGCAGCTTGGGATGATATTCAATGCAAGCAATCTTCAATGAAGATTTGTTTTTTTGCTCAGCATTTTAAGTAATACCAAAATTGGAAACAAACTATTGATTTTTCCAGGGCATGTGTTTTCTCGATGAAAAGAAGTGTTAGTTGAACATTGTTCCAATTATCATTCATAAAAAAATAATTTACGAGAATTTTGATTATAAAATGTATTGAAAATTGGATGAGTTGTTTGATTGTTGACCTTTTCAAGAGCTAGGTTAATCATTCAAACCCAAAGCTTACTCGATTGTTCTGAAAGATTTAGACAAAAATATTAAGTCTAAAAATAAGTTTAGACAAAAAAAAATAAAATTTGTTTAAAAAACAGACAAAGCCTTGAGCGAAAAATTTTAAGCTCGGGCATGGCCCGAATAATGTTGTTTATTATAAAATTTAAAAACTTTAAAAAATAAAAAAATATAATATGAATGATATTAAATAGCTTAAACTATTCATTTATAAATATGAATGAACTTAAATAAAAAAATTATTTATATTTTAAGTTGGGCACAAACTTATAAAATGTACGAAAGAGCTCAATTGTTCATGATGGTAGGATTTAAGCATACATTTTTGAAAAGAAATACATGCATACAACAAGTGAGGACATCAAATCTAAGGTGTCACATTCCATTATTTACTTTGGCAATTACTTAACCACCAGGGGAAGAAAAGCTTTAGATTCTTCCATGTCTCATCAGCAATGCATTGGATCAAAGAGATATCATTTTTTTTTTTTTAATTTAAGGAATAACAGAATCCAATTCTTCGAGGAGGAGATACATAAATGAACTTATTATTATTCAATTAAATACTCTAATTTAATTTTTTTTGTGCTTGGTCTTATTTTATTTATAATAAGTGAAGTTTTTAGATTTTTTAAATTGGATTAGTAAAATGACATATACCCATATTATTTAAAAATTATGAATTTAATTAAAAATAAATGAAATATGTGGTAATTTTTAACTCATTTGTAGATTAAAAAATGAACTCTTATTTAAATACAAAAATTATTTATTTCTTGAACGAATAAGTTGGTCTTTTATTTTTCTTTTTAAAATTTATATGAATTTTTTATTTGACGTAATAGAAGACTCCAATTTATCTCTTTGATGCGTTCATAGTTAAATAAACTTCTCTATAATTATAAATTAAATATAGGATTTGTATATTTCATAAATAATTAAAATTAAAATTAAAGAATATATCACTCAAAATTTATATTGACATGAAAATTTTGTGATATATAAACATTAATGTGAAATTAAAACTTTAAAGAAAAAATAATTTAGTGTAAAACTATGTTCTTTTTTTTTTTTTTTTTTTTTCATTTATGAAATAAATTCATTTTAATGAAAGATTTTTCAATGAATTTAGAATTTTTATTTATAAATTAGGTAAAATGTTATTTGCATTAGCATGTAAGATTTTTCCTATTGTGCAAAATACACGAGATCAACATAAAATTTATTGTTTTTACATTAATATTAAATTAGAACTTTGAATTTTTTTTAATTTAACTTTTTAATTTTTTTTTATTTATCAAATGAACTCTTTTAATAAAAACTATTCGATGAAATTAAAATTTTTATTTATGATAAAAAATTTTTAACAACACAGTTTAAAAATATATTTGATAAATATATGAGTTTTGGGTCAATTAAAAGTTGAGGTGAATTTTTTTTAACTTCATAAGCAAAATTAAAAGAATATTATATATTATTTTTAAATCATTTTTATTTTAAAGTATACTAAGAATTATATTTTATTTTATTAGTTTCACTTGTAAAATTTTAAAATTTTAACGACGATTGATGCGATATGTTTCTAAATTTTTGTAAATGTTTAAAATCCAAATATTTGATGCAAAATCAAGTAAATGTGCTCAACTCAAGAAAAGATAATTCATATATTCGTATCATATTAGTATATTTTTATATATTATAATTATGTTTAAGATATTATACATTTATATAAATTTTGATATGTTAGTAATTCATATATATAAATTTTGATATATTTTATGTCGAAGTGTTATGTTCATATAAAATTTTCATGTTGTACCAAAATTTGTAACATATTTTAATTATTTTTAAGACGTGTAATCATATTGTGTTTAAAGTGATCCGTCTAAATTTAATTGTTATATAGCAATAATAAAAATAAGATAAAAGTTTACTACAAGTCTTTATACTATAGTGACAAGAGTATTTTAGTCTTTATATTATTAAATTTATGACCCAAACTCGATCGTAGATCCAAACTTTTTTTATATAAAATTTAAAATTAATATAATATGATATATCAATATTTTATCAATATTAAATTATTTTTTAACATCGTTAACTTTTTTTTATTTATTATAATTTTAAAATATAAAAATTAAAATATTAAATTTAATAATATAAAAATTAAAATACTTAGATAATTATATTACAAAAACTTGTTATAAACTTTTACCTAAAATAATATCGTCAAAAACCGTCAACCGGCTATTCCCTGTCCTCCCCCACGACCGACAAACCCCAAAGTGGCCCGTCTCCTTTTAATTCTTCATCCGTACAGTTGGAACGGAGCTTTTAAATGAGCCTCAGCTTCCCGCAGTGTCAGCGCCATAGAAACCAGAAAGGAAAACAAAAAAAAAAAAAAGAACTTCATTTCATTTCATTTCATTTCGATATAGTAACGTTTAGAATCTCCAACGACAATGGGATTTTCATTGATTGTTGTCTGAAACTTACTTTTCACTAGGTCTTCCAAGAACCCAACATGCCAAAACAAAGCTTTGGTAAGTTTTTTCGTTTCATTTCCTTTCTTTTTTTTTTTTTTTGTTTTTTCAATACTTCTTCTTCTTGAAAAACACGTAAATGTTGGAAAACTGCATTTGCTCTGTTTTCTTTGCATCGAGAAACGATCCGAATACTTTGATCTTGGCTTTCTCTATTTTTTTTTTTGTTTCGTTTGCTTTGCTTCAGTTCCCATTTCAGGTTTGCTTTGTTTCGTTTGAAAATCATTTGTTGATCATTAGATACTTGAAGCTTTTTCAAATGGTGGCTGCATTCCTAAAACTATTGAATATTTGCGTTGATTTTATTTTGTTTAACATAGAAAAAAAAAAACAATTGTGAGAGCTGAATTTCGATCAACTTCGTGTAGTTTGGGTTCTATATTCCTAGTTGATTAAGATCTATGATAGTAGTAGAAAACTATGTCGTTTTCAGCATGAAGATTAACGCTTTTGACCAGTAAACAACAACGAAAAAGTTTATTTCGTTTCAATTTGTGAAATCTTGAAAGCCTCTGCCATGATTGCCACTGAAGGGTAAAGTTAAGCTTAGTTGTTCAGCAGCGTTAGGTTACTGCTTAGTCTGCTTGTCCACCTTTTTGGGTGTGTGTGTATATATATATATATATATATATATATATGTATATATGTATATATATTCTTTTTGTAGGCTATACCTTTTTCTTAGTTGATAATATTATATACCAAGGGAATTTCTTTCGAAAAATGCTTCAATTAACCTTTTTGAATCTTCCTTTTGGTTCATTTCAAATCTTGATTTTGATGATGTAAAAAGCGGTTAATTTTGTTGTAATGCTGGAAATAGATCGCAAGAACGTGTTGGTGTTTTTGGGTTTAACTTCGCTCTGTAATGCTGGAAATAGATCGCAAAAATTTCTTGGTGATTGTTCTTCTTCGATCTGAAGTTCTGAACTTTGGGATTGATGCACCATTAACTTTGAAATGAAGAACGTATGAGTATAAAAGTAAAGAGGAAGTAGAAAATGCTTAAATTTTGTTCTGTTTGAGGCATTTTTGATTGCCACTGCTCAGGGAATATTACTTTTTGAAATTGTTATTTTCTCTGAGTATTCGTGTTTCACATTCGACACATATCCGAACATGAGTATGGGCTATGATCCTTCAAATATATAAAAAAAATTGTAAAAAATTGAGTATGCTTATGCTATACACATACTTGTATCTGATACTTACCTTGAGTCTGGGACACTGTTATTTAGACCTTATTTTCATCTACAGTTATGCAATGGTGAATTTAACCATTAATTTCAAACTATAAGTTTTTATCATTAATATTCTTATTTTCATAATACTATTATCTATTGCTTTCTATATGCTCTTCGAATAGTCTGCCATTTTTTTGGTGTCCAATACCACGAATAAATAAGCACGGAAATGTTTTCTACTTTGTGAAGTGCAGCTGATTTTAGCCAATATCAAGTGACAGACAACTATGTTGCTCAACTCTTCATTTTTATTGAAGTACTCGTCTTCAACATCTGTGTCCAACACATATTCGGACATGGTTAAGGAAATATGAACCTCCTAGGACCCTTTAAGTACATAGAAAAACATGGAGAAGTTGAACATGCCTGTGTTGCACATAATCTGATACTTACACCCGAGTCTGAATAACTTGGACATATAAGTCCAAACCAATGATCCTGCACTCTTCTTATGCAGAGGCACCCAAGTGAGCAAAGGGCCGGAAGAAGATTGTTCTGCCCCTTGAATGAGGAGTTAGGTCACTTTAAGTTGGTGCAACTACATGTTTTGCAGCCGATGTCGACATTTGACCAATGAGTTTTGGTAGGACCCTTATCATAGATTCTTCCTGAATTGTAGTTAAAAAGTGAATCGACTTCAAGTATGAACGAGACTGGCAAGTTGAAAAATTCAGCTGTTGTCCAATCAAAGCGCTCTGGAAGAACCGAAAGGAGAAGCAATAAATCTCAGAAAGAGAGTGTTAGCAAAACTTTGAAGGCGAAAGAAAATGAATTCAAAGCTTTAAAAGCTAGATCAGACCCTAGTTCTTTAGTGAGTGATTCAAATGCTGGCTCTAGGCTCACTGAAGTTCATGAAAACGTGGTTGTACATTATGTGGATGCTGTTAACAGGTCTGAAGAAACATCCCTAGATCCAAAAGCTAATGCAATGATGACTAAAGCAAAAAAGGATGAACTTTTAGATGATTGCTCTGGTGATATGGAGGGAGAAACAAGTCAGGGAAAGGATGAAGAATCAGATTCTGAGACAATAAAAGATTCAGCGTCATCTCAAGAAGATTCCTTGACAGCTAAGGATGAGAAAGAAGAGAGTGTTTCCGGAGTTTACAATGGTTTTTTCAATAACAAGCTCTCAGATAGCTCTTCCGATGGTTCCAGAATGAAATCTGAGCGTGAACTTAATACTCCTAAGAAATCTACAAAATCTAATGGAGGGCCTCCTAAGGATGCTACCAGGAGTTCCTTAGAAAACAATTCCAAAACCTTGAAAGTTTCTCCTAAACCTCCATCAGGGTCTTCAGAAGAATCTAATGACAAGCTTGCTGAAGAGGTAAAACAAGTTGATGTTTTGGATCAGACATCAAATGGCAGTCAAAGTTTTGGAAGTTACAATAAGCCTGTTGATGCTGAAGACAAATTTCCACTTGAAGATGAGTCAGCTTTAACTGAAAAGATAGAAGAGATGGAGACAAAAATTGAGAAACTTGAAGCAGAGCTGAGAGAAGTAGCTGTCCTGGAAATTTCTATTTATTCTGTTGTTCCAGAGCATGGGAGCTAAGCACATAAAGTGCACACGCCTGCTCGACGCCTTTCTAGACTCTATATACATGCCTGCAAGCATTGGACTCAAAACGAGCGAGCCGCAATTGCTAAAAACGGCGTCTCTGGGCTCATTTTGATTGCGAAATCTTGTGGTAATGATGTTTCGAGGTATGTAAATTATAAGCAAATGCCAGATATTATTTCTAGAGTGCTTCAGAATGTTGCCATTTACTGTTGACACCTGAATAATTTTCTGCTTTTGTATTTTAAGGTTAACCTTCTGGCTATCAAACACCATAGTGCTGAGGGAGATCATTTCTCAAGCATTTAGCAATTCATACAACTCAAGTCCACTTACACAGATTGCTGAGTTCAATGGTGGCAACAAAAGGCCTGAAGTAAAGTCTAAAACTCTAAAATGGAAAAGTGGTTCTGGTATTAAACAAATAAATGGTTTTGTGCAGCTTGTTGATGACTGGCAAGAGACAGAAACCTTCACATCCGCCCTAGAAAAAGTGGAATCTTGGATATTCTCTCGAATAGTTGAGTCAGTATGGTGGCAGGTGAATAGTTGAACTTGTCAAATTTTTATTAATAAAGGGACAGTGTTATTTAAAACATGATGGCTCGAATAGTTGAGTCAGTATGGTGGCAGGTGAATAGTTGAACTTGTCAAATTTTTATTAATAAAGGGACAGTGTTTTTTAAAACATGATGGTGGTCTAATTGAATACATTTCGGTTTTGTGGTCTCAAAATTACAAATAAGAGAAAGAATTTCATGTTTGTTCCTCATTTCAGGCTTTTACTCCATATATGCAACCTCCTCTTGGGGTTTCATGTGCCAATAAATCAATTGGAAAGTTGTTGGGGCCAGCCTTAGGTGACCAACAGCAGGGAAGTTTTTCTATCGACCTATGGAAAATTGCTTTCCAAGATGCTTTTCAACAAATTTGTCCTGTTAGAGCAGGAGGTCATGAGTGTGGTTGCTTGCCTGTTATTGCAAGAATGGTATGTACTTTTATATGTTTGCCCTCTTTGAATTTTAAGCAGCAGTCGGATAAATCTTGGTTTTGTTTCCTTTCTTCTGGTGAGTTAATTGATGTAATCTTCTTTAGGTTATGGAACAGTGTGTTGCCAGGCTAGATGTAGCAATGTTCAATGCTATTCTTTGGGAGTCGGCTCATGAGAACCCAACTGATCCTGTATCTGATCCTATTGTAGATTCAAGGGTTCTGCCAATTCCAGCTGGAGATCTTAGCTTTGGATCTGGTGCTCAGCTAAAAAATTCTGTATGTATTATGTCTGTGAACTTTTTTTTTTTTTTTTCCATGGTATATATCCAGTTGGGGGCTAGCTCTTTCACTAAACTTATGTCACAGGAGGCACTTTTTTATGTTAACTTGTATCTGTAGTTCTCATGTTTCGTTGAAACATTGCCTCTGAGATATTTACGTCACCGACTATGTGGCTGGTCTCTTGTATACCGCTATGGATTACAAATAGCGATTGTTTGGGATAAATTATGCTTCATTCTCTAGAAAGCGTGGAAAATGTCAAAGGGTTTTAGATAAGTGTTTATCTAATTTGATTAAACAGGAGCAAATGCATTGCTAATAGAAAGATCTAAGCAGCTGAGAAAAATGTACAAAAAGGCATTTTATGTATACCTGAGAAAATGTTGCCTGTGGAAATATCTAAGATGCTGAACTATATTGCTTTGACTTTTCATTTTTCTTGAAGATCCGCACATGACAACTCTTGTCCGAAATATGTTCAGACATGGGTGTGGGGATATAACTCTCTAAAGTCTCTCCAAATACATGGGAAAACTTAAAAAAAATTTGAACATTACCTATGTAGGAAATATACCCGTATCTGATACATACACTTGAGTTCAAGTAACAGATGCAAAATGACATGACTTCTCACATTCTTTATAGGAAGCTCTCAATTTATGCTATATACATGTTTGTGTATGTATATATACATGCTTATATATATGTACGTATTTATATATACATATTCATACATGCATACATATATGTATATACATACATACATACATATATATCTATATATATATTACTGCTATGCCTTTTTTCTGAAGCGACATTAGCGGTTGGAATGTTTTCAATCTACTCTTTGATTGCAATCAGAGATGAATAAAATAATTGAGGATTTCATTAACTCTCACAATCGATGTAACCCATTTCATAGTAGCTTTTATATGGGAAAAGAATTATATGCAAGTCTTAAAGAGGGATGCTTATTTTGCAGGTTGGTAATTGGTCTAGATGGCTGACTGATATGTTCGGCATGGATAGCGATGATGCTTTAAAAGAAAACCGGCATAACAGTCAAGATTATTTCAGACAAAATGGAGATGAACCTAAATCTTTCCATTTTCTTAATGCCCTGAGTGATCTTCTAATGCTTCCAAAGGACATGTTAATGGACCATTCAATCAGAAAGGAGGTTGATTTCTAATTAAAGCCATGTCATATTATGAACCTATTAGTAGATTACTTTTCTGGTCTCTTTGATCTAATGTTACTTAGACTTGGGTGTGAGTGTTAGGCTCAGGTATATGGTCCGACATGCGTATGTTCAATGTTTTTCAAGATTTTCATGTTTTGGAGGGCTTTTGGAGGATCATATCCTATACCCATGTCTAGATATGTTTTAGACATGAGTACTTCTAGAAAAATGAAGAGTCGGAGCAACATAGTCTTTGATGGTGGTTCCTCTCTAACTTCTTTAATATTTTATTCTTCACGGCCTCAGGTGTGCCCATCAATAGGTCTTCCATTAGTTAAACGAATTCTCTGCAACTTCACTCCTGATAAGTTTTGTCCCGATCCTGTTCCAGGATCTGTACTGGAAGCCCTGAGGTATGACTATTTCAGATGTCTCTTGTTCAAACACTTTTGTGCATCAGACATTTTAGTCACTATTACATAACCTTTTCTAAATATGGTAGTTGCTGAAACTGCTTTAAACCTCATCTTTGATCCGTCCCACAGCTCGATCTGAACTTGTTTTTGGTTTTTGGGGTTTGCCTTCCTAATAAGTCCATGAAGTGGATGATAACTGCTACATCTGTCTGATAATAATTGAATGCCGTATGAAGGAATTCTGCATCCCGGTTTTGAATTTATTGTTCTTTTTCTTTTTTTTTTAGGGTATCGTTGAGCGGAGATTATAAGGGGAGTAGGCTAGAAGCTTCCCGTGTACAGCTGCCCCCCTCATCTATTATCCGCCAACTTCAGCAGGCATAGCAGAAGAAACATCGGAGACAGGAGGGAAGTCGCCGCTATCAAGGAACGCATCGGTGGTACAAAGGAAAGGATATACAAGTGATGAGGAACTGGAGGAACTGAATTCTCCGCTAACATCAATCATTGAGAAACTGCCATTATCTCCTCCAACAATTGTTGCCCAAGGAAGAGCAAAAGGAGAACATGAGCATAATGATGATGGCTATCGTGGCGTAAATGCACGATACGAACTCCTCCGCGATGTATGGCTTGCATGAGAGTTTTAAAGGTTAATTCTTTGTGTATATCTCTCATTTCTTGTAGCTTAAGCAAAAAAGGTTAATGTGAAGGTGAAAACAGTAGGGAGGGAAAGTTTAGGTGGTTCAGAGTTATAGGAATTCTGAAAACATCCTCTAATGGCTTGAATGTACATTGGCAAGAACTGTTTTATATTTTTTTATTTTGAGGAATATGGTGAAAGGGTGAAATCAACTGCATTTTTTATTTCAATATGTATAACTGTTTCTAAGGGTCCATTTATTTTACGGAAAATGATTTTTAAATAGGTATTCGTTTTGAGGAAAAAAAATTATTCAACGGAAAATGAATTTCGGGTTAAATAAAAAATTAATTATTTTTAAACAATAATCAAACAATGAAAAACATTTTACACAAAATCATTAAAATATAGAAAATATTTTTTTTAAATAAATAATAAACGTAATTTTCAAAATTTATTTCTCAAAAATTATTTTCCGTAAAATTGATTATACACTTAAATGAATTTTTTCTGCTCCTAGTTATTGACTGATATTGAAGTTAAAAAGTTTTCGGAGCAGAACACAAGAATACCTGCACCTTTGGTTTTTTTCACTTTGTTTTTAAAATTAATTAAATCGAATAAACTTGTAAAATCGGTCGAATTGATCGAAAAATATGTGAAGTTAAAATAACTTAATGAACTTAAGTTAGCCAGTTTAGTTAGTTATCGATTTTAAAGTTTTACTAATAAAGTATTTATATTATTATATAAAATATATAATATAGATGATATATTATATAATTTTAAATTATTATATAAATATGTTTTATTCATGTTATGTATAAAATATAGTTAAAAATAAAATTAAAAGGGTAAATTAACTTAATTTATTGAATTATCAATTTTAAAAACCGATAATCAATTGAGCTAATGAAATAATTCACTTTTCGTTACCGATTAATTTTAAAACTGAATAAACTGAAATTTATCATTTCGGTTAGTAAAATCCGATTGAAATCGAATAAAGCTAACCCATGATGACTCAGAAAGTAAGAGTCAGGATAGTCAGAATTGAGAGGTGCAACTCTTAGATCAAATAAACCTATACTTTTAGACATGATTAAAGCTTCAATAAGCATATTCTCATAGATCAGTTCTTTTCTTCTTTAATATCTATGTCCCCCATTATTGCCTTTTTTCTTTTTTCAACCTTACCAGATTTAGAAGCACAAGGGTCCAAGTTTATTAAGTAGTTGCAAGCAACTGGAAAGAAGGTCATCTTCACAGTCTTCATAGAAATTCACTCCATTTTCTGTATTTCCAGGGATTGTATTTTCCACCATAGCTGCTCCATTATCTGAGAATTTGTCACTACCATGGCCTCCTGTAGCATTATTCTCGATCTCCATTGGGCTTCGAACCCCCTCGAAAATCCCATTACATGAAACTTCTGCATTTGTTTGAAAACTACAGGGGATTTGATCCAGGTTCTGAGTGGTAACATTCTGATCGATCTGGTTCAAGTTAAGATAATCTTGTCCCCCAAGGCCTAACAGGCTCTCAAAGCTCTCACAATGCTGCACCTGTTGGACTTCACTTGGTAATTCGTTAGTAAAATTACCTGGAAATATTTCTCCATTGTAGTTATCAGTAAACGCTCCATCAATCTCCGAACAATTTCCCAAGCCAATCCACGAAAAATTTTCGTGAAACTCAACAGGGTTTTGGTAGCCATGAAGAATAGGAAAGCTAGGGTTTTGATCATAACATTGTATAAAGGGGAAGCTTGAATTTTCAAGCTGGTTCCCCAAGGCTGATAACTCCTGTGGGAACCCAAAGGGGTGCATTGCTTGAATCCCATTCTCGAATCCACCATTGTAATCATTCTCAGCAGGCCCTGTAATTGTAAAGCTCCTATCCAGATTGAAGTTCAAGTTTAGATTCCCATCGGTGTTCATATCAGTTCCAAACCTGTTGAATCCTTGAAGTAGACTAAGATCAATCTGAAACCCATCAGGATCCGGGAAGCCATTGTTGGGCTTGTGATGGTGTAAACTCTGCTGATTCTCCATGTTAGGATCTTCTACAGCGGGTAGGTTCTGAAGCTCTTGAGGGGATATTGATAGTAAGTCAAGATCAGGGCTGTCTGGATCATCATCTTCTTCAAAATTTACAAAAGAATTTTTCACATTAATGACATTTCTTTTCTTTCTAATGACATCATCCACTGAAGTCTGCATCAACAGCTTAGAAGCTCCCTTGCCAATTGGTAGCTTTGAACTTGAAAGAATGCTCATCATATCATACTCATAAAAATCGAAATTTGTAATAGCGTTTGCTCCTTTCAGCCTTATGGCTGCAACATCATAAGCCCTAGCTGCTTCCTCTTCAGTATCTGATTGTTTAGATATTGAAAGAAAAAAAGGTAGTCTAACTGTATAAGACATTTGAACCCTAAAAATTAAAGCATTTTATTTCTTAATTTCAAATAATTAACAAAAATATGCGAGCTAGATTTAGTTTCATACTTGTTTAATTGAGCCATATTTAACATAATTTTAAATTTATTCTCGTGAATTTCTTTCTTGTTATTACAAATTATAGACCTGTTAAAAAACTCAACTACCTGCTTGACCCAGCTCTAGTAGATCGGACCTAGAAAATGTTTTTTCTATTTTTCTTTTATTACACTAGTAATTGGACTTGTGTAAGACATCTAAAAAAATTGTAGCCATAACCTAATTTGACCCGAATAATAAACAAATCTTCTTATAAGCAATTATTGATTGTCAATATTTCTTAATTACAATAATGATTATATCATTTTTTTTTGTAAAATAATGAAATAAGTTAAATAGTTGCATTAAAAATGGAGATAATTAAGTACTTACCAAATGTTCCTAGGTAAATTCCTTTGATCTCTTTCCCTTTTCCAATTCTGGCTTGCCATTTCTTGAAATCTGAGTTCCTGCTGGTTGATTTCTCATGAGAGAGTAACAAAGACGAATAGAATAGAGTAACAAGAATACACACACACACACACACACACACACATATAGATATGTATACCTGGAGACTCCACGATAGATTGATGCACCCTTTGCGAAGCCTCTACTTTTTCTGAAAGTTATAAACCATGACACGAAAAATATTATGAGTTTTAAGTCACGACGACATCCAAAAACATAATGAACCAATTCATTTTGTAGTAATGGATCATTGAGCACAAAGGAAAATGAGCAAACCATTTGATTCAATTTCAGGAATATAATTAATGGCAATTAGAAGTTTGTGAGGAGAGTATTGAGGAGTTTGAGGGTGGAGGATTTTGTCGATGGGTGGATTGATGCAGAAATTCTTCATTGGTCGGAGAGCTGCGTTGTAGGTTGGTTAGAGAGTATTGTGATATTGACACATTAACCGAGCAAATGATGCAGGAGGGGATGGAAGAATCTCGGGGAAGACGGTTTTGATTTCTTTCGAAGAAATGACTTTATTAGAAAAGTTAAAGGAAGAGAAATGGGAAAGTCTCAAAAAGTGGTTGGATGAAGTTGAGAAATGGTCCGAAAAGATATCACTGTTAGCAGTAGAAGTACATGGATTTCTTGCTATGGAGTCCAAATCCATGCATGGAATATTAATACTTTCCAAAACATTGCTAGTAGATGGGGGGAGTTTATTGGAATGGATGGTGAAACGTTAAAATCCCATTCATATGTCAGAGGGAACATGCTGATCCAATGACAAAAATTGATGAACTGATTAAGCTGCAAGTTGGAAATCCATTGTTTTCTATTAGAATTTTAGAAGTGGATCCAGTAGCAATGCCAAATTTCACTTGCTGTTGTGATAATCTATCTAGGGCGTCATCAGATTATGTTGAATCAAGCATGAATTCAGGTGGGAATGATCAATGTTATCTGGAAAACAAACAGAGACCAGGTTTTGTGGATGATGAAGAGGTGGACTCTGGCAAATTAGTCGGTGTAGAAGATGATCTAAAAGTACACGCGCATGGTTCAAGCATGGATAATTGTGAAGAAACATGCATGAGGACTGAAAATAGGGATAGTATCGAGGGTGAAATGAACGTGAAGGCGGCGGCACAATTTCAAATATTGCAGCCTTTAAATGTGGAAGGTCAGGAAATGGAGCCGACGGGACTATTTTTGGGCTGGATAACACTTTGGTATGTTTGAATCATAAGTTGAAGGATGGGCTCACTACCTTGTGCTCTCAACCTCTTGAATTCATACAAAAAGATCAAATGGAATTCTGGAAGTGATGAAGTTCCTAGTGAGAAAATGGAGGATGGGCTTACCAATGCAGAGCGGAATGTCCATATAGCTGGAACTAGGGGTAAGATGAGAATGGTAGATTTAGAGCTTAAAAATTATAAAATTGTCAAACCGTTAGAGAATTATTTGGGGTCTAGATGTGAGAAAAGTTTGTTGGTAAAATAGAGAGGTGTTTTAAGATTGAAGAGTAGATGGAAATATTACGAAGATATTGGAAAGCTGGAGGAAAAAAGGGAAAATTGAGAGAAAGAGAAGAGTAAGCAAAGGTTCGTGGTCGAATGAAAGTAAGAAAATAGTAAACGTTCTATTTCAGATGGGGATATCATAAATAGGAATAGAGTGTTTTTAAGACAAGAGGATGAAAAGAGTCGGCTTGAGGAAGCTAAGGCTACCTGGAGCATAGGCAAGAAATTGGGGCTAATGGCAGTGGGAGACTAGCAAGTCTTCATCAACAAACTGATGGAAATTCAGAGTATTGGAAGAAATACCTAGGTGCGGGTACGTGTGTTGGGATTTCTCCATTTTAATTCCACCAGTTTTTTTAGTTCTCTTCCTATTAGGTGCCCGTCGCTTCCTAGTTCTTATTTCTATGTTTATGTGGTTTTTTATATTAAAAGTGGGATGTGGAGATGCGGTTTGGAGAAGTGTCAGTAGGATGTGAGTGGGATCTACTATGCGAAATAGGCGCAAGCTTGTTGGTAGAAATGTGGGGCATAGTATTTTGATGGTAAGTGATGTTAATGCTAGTATAATCAAGGTATTTGTGGTCTAATTGTTTTCACAGAAAGCAAAAGTATTTTTTTTTTCTTGTTTGGCATTAATTGTGAAATGGAGTTCGGGGGACTGTGATGCTTTTAATTCTCATTTTTAGGCTATAATTTTGGAATGGTGGTTGGGGGATTGTGTTAATGCTTTTATATTTGTGGAGCCTGGGATTCCTTTGTATGCCCTGGAGCTATAATCAATCTCGAATTTGAAGTTATCGTGTGGATGGTGGAGGATTGTTGACGGGTCTTAAGGAAAAGATTTTGAGGAGTGTCTGGTTGGATGATGAGCATGATTGGGTCTGTCAGCCTGCCGAGTATGACGAGATGTTAATAGTTTGGTGAGTTGACTGAGTTGGATACTTCATGGATTGTATTACCTATTTTGGTGACTTGTCTGAGTTGGATATTTCATGGGTTGTATTACCAAGTTTTTGAGGTCTTAAGTGGTGTAGGATTGGTGGAGCTTGTGGGTTGTTTTATTGGGATTAAGCTGGTTGTTATATTCAGGTGGTAGTGATACAAGGTTGTTCAACGTGGTGGTATTCGAATCCATCTGTGCTTGTGGTGTTAATTCTTTGGGATTCTTGTGTTTCTGTTTCTGGGAAGGCTGATCTTGGCATCGGGACGCAAGCAATGCATAGTGCTATGAATGCTGATATAAGAGTTCATGATTTAGATTGTGTTCTTCAACTTGGGAGCTCTAGTTTAATGATGATTGTAACGGATGTCGTTTAAATTTGGTTCGATTTAATTCCTCGAAGAAATATTGAGAATGTTACTTTTGGAGCCGCGGTGCTACTGTTTCTGGTTTTCTTTGGATTGGTTATTTCAAGGTTTTGTTTTTAAAATGCTGGGATGGCTGCAGTTAGTTGTGTATTTTCCTAAGATGGCGGGTTATGATGATGTAGTTTTATTATGTCAGTGACATTTATATGATTGGGTCCTTATGTTGTGATGGTAGGATTGTGAGAGATGATCTTTTGGTGTTCATCATCAATAAGTGTAACCCTTATTCTTTTAATAATGGAAACTGGAATAATTCTAAGTATACATGAAGCTTACCTTCTAATGTTGCGAAAATATTCATTTTTGGTGTAAAACTTCATCTCTTCCAATTCCTTCTCATAGTTACTCATCTGGAGAGAGATGCATGAAAGAAAATTCAGCTGCTAATTAAGCATTCATTGATAGATCGAACTTGTAAAGTTGTACAAAATATTATGATGTGAAAGGAAGCATACTGGGAAATTTAGTGGCGCAAATTCGCCCCATAGCTTCAGAGCAGCTAAATCGTAAGCCCTTGCTGCTGACTTTTCATCATCATATCCACCTGCTCAACCAAATAAAGTTTGCAGCACATGCATCAGCATATTTGCACCCTCATGCTTTTGAACGGGGGTACTCAACATTATAGATTTAATTAGCTGTCTTCATCATCAATGTTCATCGCAATTTACTACGATTTCTTCTCCTCATACCTCATAATTATTTTCTCTTAATTGGTGATTCCCAAATTGGAGATATAGAAAGCTTAAAAGCATAAAAAACTTTAGATCAGACATATCTAAAGATAGAACAAGCTGAGATTGAGTAAGAAATTTTTAAACTCGGATAAGTCTAGCTTGAATTATTGAATATTAATAAAAATATATTTATTATTATAAAAATAATATTTTAAAATTATTGTAAATAGTAAAATAAATTATCATATTGATTTAGACTCAACTCAAATCATGTAAGAAAAATAAAAAAAAGAATCAAGTTATGATTCAACCTAACTCATATTCACGATTAAAGTTGATTAATTATTTTCTTATAATTTTCTTGGGATGTACATGTTAGATCATTTAAAAGGTGGCATTGAATGATCGATCACTCACCTATATAAACTGCAAGTGTAGAAAAAAAAATGGATTAGTAATCAATGAGACGATAATCAACAGGAAATAAAGGAATAATAGAAAGTAGAAAAACAGGAGAAAATTGAGTGACCTGTCTTTGGTTTTTGTCTTCGGTCGCTGTTGTCCCACAAAAATGCCTCGTATCTATCAGCGTATCTGCGCATCAAATTCGATGTCATCTTTCGCTTACATTCATGAAAATAATTGGACCTGTACGCATTACTTACGAGGCAGGAAGCACGCATAGAAATATATAATACGAGTATGATGTAATATAGATATAGTTATATTAAAATTTTAAAATAATTAGCATATAAGTAAGTATTTACAAGGTAGAAAGTGATTTAAATTTTTTTAATCTTTTACTTAGTTTCGATTTTGGTTCGACTTGTAAATTTGTTTTATTATTAAAAATTTATTTTTTATATTAATATTTATATATATTTATAATTAATTTAAATATTTTTTATATGATAATATAAAATATAAATATGATATTTTTTAATTAATATTAATGTTCAAATAACTTTTAAATTTTTTAAAAATCACTTTTGAATTTAAAAATTTAAATCTTAAGAAATTCGTTAAGACCAAATAGCACAAAATCAAGTACCAATATCCTAAAACATCGTACTCTAATTATTCAACCAAAAATTCTTTCCATACTTGTCTCATTTTGTACCAAGTCTTCTTTCTCTCTCGTTAGTTACATTAATATTTGCTTTCTATTTCCACTATTTCCAACAATTAACTCACTAATCTTATTGTTTATTGCTTTCTTCGTTTTTTTTTAATGAATTTCAAGCATTTGACTTATTTAGTATATACGTTTTTACTCTTTGTTAATTTAATCTTTGAGAGAAATACATATTAAAATAATTTTTTATTACCTATCCAATCGTATCGAAAAGTATCTTAACATTTTGATTTTGTCATATTTTATTTTTATTATTTTATCTGTTATCTCGTATTTGACACGTATTTCACCTGAAGCTATATCCGACACTTGAATACTCCTCTAAATGAATTGTTCGTTCTTCATTGCATAGAAGTCTAATTAACCTACTTAAATAAGATGGTTAGGTTGATACTTGCTTACTCCCCGGTAAATTGAGCTTCTCACACCAAAAGGCCGCGGCTCCTGCCTTGGTTGACGCCTTCGCTTACGTTTACCGTTATCACTGCCACAGGAAATTGTTCATTCAATAATCAAATAAACCCAAACTTAAATAAATTATTAATAAGTATAAATATAACATCTAACGGATCTGAAATTTGAATTCCATTATTTGCATGCGGCCACTTTCTTTATGCCAAACTACAAGTTCCATTGTAAGAAAAAAAGAACTGTGAATAAACATTTAGCAGGTTTGAAATTTGGACACCGACATCTGCAATCACTTTTCCTATCTTAGATCGTGACTTCCATTCTAAGAGAAAAAAGAAGAGTGAATAATGTGATAGACTCTAACCATGCTTCATTTCGTGCAGCTTGTTTTTGCTTCTTTGAAGTATTTCTAGGCTTCCTTTTATTATTGCTTGCAACTTCACCTTCACCACTTCCAATGATACTCATAATTTCCTCACCGTTCTGCTCCAAATTAGGAATGAAAGAATTCATCATCATCATCATCATCTCCTGAGCCATATTATTAGGGAATTGAGGGGGATTTTGAAGTAACAATGGATCAATTTCATGTTGTAAAGGGTATTTATCAGGCAATGTGGCACCTGGAATTTGGTTCACTTGTAGAAGATTACTAAGAAAACCAAAGTTTAAACTTTCATGGCCATCAAGGGAGTAATTTGGGTTTGCCATGTTTGGGAATAGGCCATGGTTTTGGAGGAATAAGTTATGATCTAAACTACCATTGATGGATATTGTATTAGAATCTTCAAACTGAGTTGGCAAACGAAAGAACATTGGACTCAACGGACGATCATCAAAGTTTGGTGAACTCATGCTAATAGAAGGGAGAATTGTCCTACAAAATATGAAAAATCAACAATTTCTTAGTAGAATATAAGAATAATAGTATTTGTTAAATAATCAAATAACTGTTTAATTTCCTAACAATCTTTTTTTTTGGGTGAAATCCATGATATCATGATGTCACTAAGTTCATTCAAAAGGGGATCTTAATCTTCCATTTTATTTCATGGTTTTTTTTTTAAGTTTTCTTTTTTTTTTTTTGGTATAATTCCACATAAGTATTCTTTAGTTGCAAATGCACCTACTGATGGATATACACTTGAATATTAAAATCATCATAAACCAGATGGATTATGCACTTGAATATCAAAATCAATTTTATAGAAACAACAACAAAATCTAGTAAAATCAAGTTATAATCAATGGCATTCAAATTTTATGAAGACCGTCGTCT
The DNA here is from genome assembly GCA_038382065.1 of Adansonia grandidieri. Lineage (NCBI taxonomy): Eukaryota > Viridiplantae > Streptophyta > Magnoliopsida > Malvales > Malvaceae > Adansonia > Adansonia grandidieri. The sequence goes on along the minus strand of JBBYHK010000023.1, from coordinate 10,349,693 downwards.
AATCAACATCCTAATAAGATGGTAATTAACTACTATTTAATATGTCAACAATCATCACAAACAAGATGGACTATACAATTAGATATTAAAATCAATTTTATAAAAACGACAACAAAATCTAATAAAATCGAGTGATAATACTTGTCATTCAAATTTGATGAAGATTGTTGTATAATGAACATCCTAATAAGATGGTAATTAACTATTGCTCAATATGTCAAAAAATCATCACAAACAAGATGGTTTATACACGTGGATAGTAAAATCAATTTATAAAAACAACAACTAAATCTATAGTAAAATCAAATGCCAATACATTTGAGTAACGTCTGGCCAATATCCTAATAGGACGGTAATTATTCTACAACTCACTAACATGAACATATATGAAGATAGATTTGGACATCAAGAAAATAAGTCAAATGCCAATGGTTGAAGGCAATGATTTGTCAAAAACATGCATGTCCAACTCTCTTTAAATTATCAAAAATGAAACAAACCTTGAGTATACATCTACTTGAAAATTGTAATATTTTTATTTTTTTTAGGTAAAAAAATCTAATAAATATATATCTTTAATCTTTTCCCTCGTCTAAAAAGGTTGAAGAAGAAGTCATGATGATTCTCACCAAAAAAAAAAAAAAAGAAAAAAAAAACTAGAATTACATTAAAAACAATATAAAGAATGGGGCTTTGAAAAATAAAACATGAAAACATAAAAATAAAATTAAAAAAAAAAAAAAAAAAAAGAGAATTGATGAATATCCTTATTGTTCAAACTAACCTGATTATATCTCGATGGAACTAACTTTAAAATCCAAATTGAAATCCCAATATCTAAGAATTATTTTTGCATGATTTTTGCCTCATCAATACTAACCTGAGAAAAATCTTTTCCTGTCAACATATGAGTAAGCAAAAGAGTTGAAAAGGAAAAAAAAACATGAAATGTAGTGAGTGAAATTGGCCAACACGAATGGAAGTAGGGTTCCTTGTCTCGTCAACTTACGTTTTAATTTAAGTCAAATCGTAAATCAGTGCGTGTAACCAAAAACAATAAATCTGCCCAATCATTTTATTGCATTTAATTTTTCATTTTGCATATACTATTTTTTTAACCAGAAATATGGTTGTTTATAATTTATTGGGATAATTTTATAAGTCTAAAATTTGGGGTATCTGACATCATCATGCAAGAATTTTGCAACAAACGTACTGTGCTATCAGTTGCATGCTTACATTTGGATGCCATTTACCAAATTCCTTTGTTGGAAACATGTGGGGGTTACTAAAAAATTTTTTTTTTTTTTTTTACTCTTTGAATAATGTTAAAAAATTGGACTGAAAATCATAATGACTTATAGGTTAGACTGGTTTTAAATATTAAAAAAATGTTTTTAATATTAGATAAGTAGTAAATGTAACAAATAATTAATAAATATATATTTAATTTAATGGTATGATTTTTAATCTAAAATTATTTAGAGGTTAAAAAAAAAAAAAACAAAAACTGATCTTTTAGTAGTTTTATATAAATTTTTATCGGTTAAACAGATTTTCTATTGGTTCAATAAACTTTAATTTTATACACTAAACTGAACCGACAAATCTTCAATTTAAATTGAGTCGATCTGATCAGTCGGTTCGATTTGATTTTTCATTTCAGCATCAGATGTTAAAACAAATTTCCAGTCCTTTCATTTTTTCTACATAAACTCTTTCATTTTTCTTTTTTGAGCACCAAATTACCTTATTTCTTTACGTTCTATCTTTTTTTTTCCTCATAATTTTCTAGTTTTTCATATTAGAAGTCGAAAATCAAGTTTACAAAAAATTAAACTTTTTTCATAAATAAATTAAAGTTAAACTAGTTTTTTTATGTGAAAAATCAAATAAAGACAAACAAAATGAAAAGGAAATGACTTATTCTTTTCATTGTTGTGTTACTAATATTTACATTAAATGGTGAATTTATTGTGATTTTTTTCCAGCCTAAAATGGATTTGATTAAATATGATTGGGGTTTAAAAAAAAATTAAGAATCGCCTAAGTTGTTCATTTGAATTAAAGAAAAAACACAAAGACTTATTATGGGATCCCAAATATTGTTCCTCTTCATAGGAAATTATAAAAATTGATGATATATTGATATTGGGTCAAATACACTATTACCTTTCTATTATACAAATTTTCTCAACAAAATACCTAAAGAAAAAAGTCCCAAAATAAGTACCTATATTTTATTTCGTCAAACGATTTAGCACTAAAAACGTTAATTAAATAAAGTGACGAGGCAATAACATCTAATAATAGTGACATATGGTAAAAATATTATATTAATTGCAGTCAAGTTACTAATTCAAAACCATAGAAAAATAATAATTTTAAAAAATTTTAAAATTTAAAAAAATAAAAAAAATCTGAAAATTTTAAAATATATAATCAAAAAATTATAAAAATTAATTATTTTTAAAAAACTAATATTTACCATCTAAATGAACTGATGAGGCACTAACAACTGAAAAAATTTATAAATATTTGTATAACATCGAAATATATAATAAAAATTATAAAAATTAATTATTAAAAAAAAAACTGAAATTTTATGCATATTTGTACAATTTAACACTAACAATGTTAATTAAATGAAGTGACGAGGCGATAACATCTAATGATAGTGACATGTGGAGAAAATGCCAAATCAGTGACAGTCACGTTAGTAATTCAAAACAATAGAAAAAATGAACAATTTTTAAAAATTATAAAATTTAAAAAATTATAAAAATCTAAAAATTTTAAAAATATATAATGAAAATTATAAAAATTAATTTTATATAATATCTAATGATAGTAACATGTGGCGTAAATGCCAATTCAATTGCAATCGTGTTAATAATTCAAAACAATAGAAAAAATTTTAAAAAATTAAAAATTAAAAAATAATTAAATATCTAAAAAATTAAAAATATACAATCAAAAAATTATAAAAAATAACTAGTTTTAAAAACTAAAAATTTATTTATATTTAAAAATTTATAAAAAAGAAAATAAAAATGAAAAATGAAAATAAACCTGAAAAAAAGAATAGAGGAAAAGAGAGGCAGGAAAAGCAATACAGGGGCCATCAATCATTTTCGGCCAGTGTGATTGACGATCGCTAGTCCAAAAGGAGAGGGGGATCGAGAAAGAGGAGAATTGGGGGAGATGGGGAGGGAAAGGTTGGCCAACTACAGCCTGGCCAGCCAACGCCCCCGTTTCCTCTTTTCTCCTCCATCCCCTCCTTTCTCCGTCATTCCCTCCTCTTTCTTTAAAATTTTATTTTTCAAAATTTTTAGTTTTTAAGAAAAAATAAAACAAGTTAAAAATGTTTAATTACATAAAAAATAAATATTTAATTTTTTAAAAAAAATTAATTCATAAAATAAAAAAATTAAAATAAAATTAAAAATTTGTATTAATTTTTTATTTTTTAAAAAAATTATTTTTATTTTGATTTTTACAAATATTTTTCGAATTTCTATTTTTAAATTTAAATTTTTGTACTTGATTTTTTACATTTTTTCTTTTCTTTTTGAATTTTAAAATACTTTTTTATTAATGACGTGTGTGGCATTGACATGTCATTTTTTGCCATATGTCATGCTTTTATTGAATATTATTGCCACATCACCCATTTAATTAATGGTATTAGTGAAAAGTATTAACTTCTTTAGCATGATCAAAGTATTGGAAAGTAACAGTACTTACTTGAAACATTTTTTTAGGCATGCAATTTAGAGAAGTTGTATAAAATAGAGATTAACGATATATTTAACCAATTGATATTTATTGAAAAGGCAACTAAAAACATAATGTTCAAGCTTATGGAATATTACTAAAAAAAACTTTTATGCCATTTTTGGTTGGCTTTAAAAGGGATTCTATTCAGGATGTATTCCACGCTTTTGATGTATTTAGTTATTTGGTTCACTATCATTTGTGGAATAGCATAAAAATTGTTTTCATGCCCTACTATGGTGACCCTTCCACTAAGGTTCTAGGTAGCATTGACTATGCGTTGAACGATTTTGATAGAGAATTCCCTTAAGTTAAGTAAGTACACTACCAAATATTGCTGCCAAAAAGTAGAGTGATCAACAACAGCAACAATTTCCATTGGAAGGATGGGGCCTTTTTCTAGTTCATTACATAATTCCTCATAGGGAAAACAATTGAAGCCAAGGTTTTGGTGTTCCTTATTGTCATTCCCATTAAAAGTTTCATTGCTATCAGACTAGCTTGGTTCTCAGGGATTTATGGGTTTTTCCTTCTCTTCTCTTATATGGTGGGATATACTGTGGTGGATATGAATCTTTACTTCTTGAAGATAGCTTAGAAACGTTATTGTTAGATATAGAAGTATTATGACATTTTGCATCTCTTTTTTTGGTGAGAGGGTCTAGTTGATTTACCTTCACAGCTATCATCATGGTGGTAAGGAGTGAAACTTTTAAAAATCAATAATAGATTAAGGAGATCACACGAAAGAACAGTTAGAGAGATAGAAAAAATCCTTTTCGAGATTAAAATAAAGTGAGAAGAAGAGAAGTCAAACCAATGAAACAAATTTCCTCACATATCGCCAAAAAGCAAGAAAAAGAGAAGAAAGGTTTTCAAAGCGACAAACTTGACAACCATCCAATAAGGAAAGGGTTAGAGAAAAGGATTAGAGTTTAGATTAGGAGCTAATGCTAACCAAATCTTTGATTTAGAGTAAATTAGGAAGTTTACAAGATACAATCGGGCCTGACTGTTGGAAATTTGAAATATCAATGAAGCAAGGGGATGATTATGCTGGATGGGCAGAGACATAGAGGTTGAAAGGGACAATGAGGTAATTTTTTTTTACAAGCAGAAATGACTGAGTTAACTTGACATTATTCCTTAGGCTTCTTAGGAGAAAAAGTTAATAATTCTAAAAAGTTTTTCTTAATTTATATATATTTCTTACGTATTCCTTAACATCATTTTTTTTAACTAAATCATATAATACTATTTCTTTTCTATTCAATTCAATCAAACAAACCATGGATACTTATTCTCTTTCTATTTCATTTTTACTGAATTGCTATTCTATTCTCTCTGTATTCTATTCCTATGAACCAAAAGTAAAGTTAAATTATGCAATTAGATAAAAGTGAAGTGGCAACTAATACAAGCAACCCATGCCATCAAGACTTTTCTATTCTTAATTTTTTTTACTATATAGTGTGTTTTAGGTTGAAATACATTTGGCTGAATGGTGTGTTTTGGGCATTTTTTCCCTCTTTCCTTTGGCTAGCTTGTTTTGTTTTAGGCTTTTCTTTCAATTTGATGGAGAGATCAAATAGGGGAGGAATAGCCAACAAATGGATGGCTTCTTTTTACTCCTTTAATATGTATCTTCCATACATTAAGCTGTTGCATTTAAAGTGATAAGTATTGTGTAAAAGTTTCTTTTCATTTAGTATGGAGATCTATTGTCCGATTGAAGGGTGTTTTGATTAAAAGTTTGGGTTTTTTTTTTTGACTAGTTATTGGTGACTATAAAAGGAGGGGTTTGCTATTAGGGTGAATGGTTGCCAGTTCAGAGGTCTATTGTTTCTTGTTCGTTTAGCTGATCATATATCTAATTTGAGTTCATATTATGTTTATATATTTATTTTATTTATTGGTGTTAGATAGGTTGGCGTTTTGGAAATGCTTTTGTGTTGGTGTTAGGGGTTAGGTTTGTGTGGATGAAGGGTCTGTTTTGGGTGTTAAAGATAGTGTTGTTTGTTGATGGAGGTAACTTTTATGTTGGGTGCTGGGTGTTAGGTTTGTGTGGGTTATTTTGAAAGTTGGTTTATGGTCAGAGCTATTTTGAGTGTTAAAGCTATTTAAAGTATGGAATGAAGGATGATTGTTGAGTTGTAATTATGGTTTTTGCTGTGACTTTGGATTGCCGTTATGTTTATATATTTGTTTTATTTATTGATCGTGGATGAGCAAAGGATTTAGGGATGCTTTTATGTTTGGTACTGAGGTGGGGTTTATGTGGCTAGGGGATCTATTTTGGGTGTTAGGGATAGTCCTATTAATTGATGGGGGCTGCTTTTGTGTTAAGTGCTAGGGATCAGGTTTATGTAGGTTGTTTTGAATGTTGGTTTATGGTAAGAGCTGTTTTGAGTGTTGAAGCTATTTTTAGCATGGAATGAAGGATGGTTGTTGATTTGTGGTTATGGCTTTTGTTATGGTTTATGGTTGGGGTAAGCTTGGTTTTTTCATGGCTTATGTTAGGTTTGGCATGATTCTTGATTTTGTCTTTATGATTATCGATATTGATTGGATTGTACGTGTGGCTTATGTTGATTTGTTTGCTTCAATCTTTCACTTCAACAAAAGGTGATGTTGATGCATTATTTTTAGTTATTTTTGTTTGCTCATTTGTTATTTTGGTTGTTGTCATTAGAGTCCTTAAAATGTGTGTAAGTATATAATTAAATATCTAGTCAAATAGGAGACAAGGGTATGGTGTAGTGGATTGGAATGACTTGGGCCAGTGTATTCGATCTATTTTAAAGTTAGATGATCATATTAATTGTTGAATTAGATAATATGCATTAATCATAAAATGGTTGTTCAATCAATGAACTTTACTTGGAATTAGGAATGGCTTGGCATCTATCTTAAAATTAAACCAGCATATTAATTGTAGATGTGGACAATATGCATTGACCTTAAAATAGTTGTTCGATTAATGACCTTTGCTTGGAATTGGGGATGGTTTTTGGACATGATTACATGCTGGGACTTTTACCTATACTTACTTAGAGTTAATGAATATTTGTTTGGGCATTATATATTGACACATTGACTTTTGATTAGACTTTTCCATGTTTGGTTTTTTTTTTTTTTTTGGTATATGATGAGAGCTATTTTAAGTGTGGAATGAAGGACAATTGTTTGAGTTGCGAGTATAGTTTCTATTGTAATTTAGGCTTGTGTTGGGTTTTGCATGATACTTGATTTTATCTTTGAGATTATCGATGCTGATTTTTCTATTGATTGGATTGCATGTGTCCTCTATGTTGATTTGTTTGCTTTGGTGTTTTACTTTGATACAAAGTGATGTTCATGCACTATTTTTAGTGGATGTTTTTCGCTTTTTTTTTATTTGCTTATCTGTTCTATTGGTTGTTATCATTAGAGTCTTTAAAATGTAACTATATTAAATATCCTATTAAATTGAAAACCGTAAAATGGCCTTTGCTTTAGATATAATTAAATATCCAGCCAATCTAGAGACCTTAAGCAAATTATATATTCACTTATCTATTCTGTTTGTTGTTGAATTAATAACCTTTGCTTGGAATTGGATTGGTAAAATTTGATGATCATGTTAATTGTAGAAGTGGACAGCATGCGTTAACACTAAAATGATTGTTTGATATATGATCTTTGCTTGGAATTGGAAATAGTTATTTGGACATGATGGGACTTCTACCTATATTTGTGTTGAGTAATGAGTACTTTATGTATTTGATTACTTACCCCTGTGATTATTCGAACATTATATGTTGAATTGATTACCTTTATTTGGACTTAACGGATTTTTATTTGGACATTATATATTAACATGTTGACTTCTGATTGGATACCTTTGTAATTATTTGAACATTATGTGTTGGATTGATTACCCTTATTTGGATTTGACATATACTTTTTTGGACATTATATATCGACACTTTGACTTTCAATTAGATTCATATTTAGCTTTTTGAGACTTTGACTTTTATTACTTGGACTTGTAAAAAATAAAGTATGTAAAAGGCTAAAGATGCAAGTGGAGTTCATTAATTATGATGCTATTTTCATCTCTAGTGATTTTTAAACATGCTTGGCATAAGCTTCAGTGATTATTTTGAATACCTTTCACTTTTTATCTTGATCCATAAGTTGGTGTTGTTTATTTGTTGATGTTATTGTATCTGTTAGAAAGTGCTTTAGGCTTTATATTATTTTTAAGTGTGTTTCTTCATGTTAGGTTTAATGTTAATGGATTATGTTAAAACTTCTTTCAAAGTTTGTTAAAAGCTTTTCTTAAGAGTTTTAAGATGTTTTAAGCCAGCTTTGGATATAAGCAAGATGATAAGCATTTAAGAGCTTATACTGATATTGACTTTGGTTTTGGTGAGGGTGAAAAAGCGATAGTTAGGATATAGGGTGCTCATTATTAAAAAAAAAAAGTTAAAAGTAGCAGAGGATGTTGCTGCCATTGTTATTAGAGCTATAATAGTAAAAGAAAATGTTGATATTGTTTATATAAACATTTTAATAGGGAATATTTTAAATGGATGTTTCAAAAAGCTTTTGAGGAGATTGATATCAAAAGTTATTAGCTGCCAATTATTGAGAACCAATATCTTAATTTGGTTGGGAAATATAAGGACTTTTTTTATCATTATGGTATGCTGGAGAAAAGAATTGATTTTTTGCAGCAACTGATTGATAATGAAAATGCAAATTCTTCTGCGAAAACTTTGACCACCACGATTGGTGGTCTATAAGATTTTTTGATGAAATATGTATGAGATGTAGTTTTATTAATGATTATGTAAAAGCTATTAGTTAGTGTGTTAAAGACTCTTTCAAAGTCTTTTTATTGGATCATATAAAATTTATATAGTATACAGGATTTTGTATTTGTGCTTTTGTAATTTTTTTGATAATTTTATTTTTTATATTAAATTTTTTGTCATTTTTTGTAGCTTGCTTATTTTTTTTTATTGTTTTTTAAATGGTTCTTTGGTTTTTATTGTAAGATTGTAATGCTATTGGAGTTGGGTTACATTGTTCAGATTTCTTTAAAGCTTGTTTGTCATGGCTTGCTATGTTGCTGTTGCATATTTAATTATAATAAGTTTATTTGATATTTTGTTTTATATGTTATTTGGTTAGTTAGTATGATGGCATTTAGTTTTTATAAGGGAAATATAATGAGAAGAAAGCATTTTTTTTTTTTAAAAAAAGATTAGGTGTGCATTTAAATATCCTAGTTTGATCAATAGTTTGATCCTCATTATCTTGGAAAGCTACAATATTGTTGTCACTATTGTGGAGCTCTTTTTTGGTATAAAGAAAGATTGAATAAAAGACATCATAGTTATAACATATTATTTTCATTGTGTTGTTAAATGGAAAAGATATTTTTACCATAGCTAATCGATGTTCAATTACCTCTTTGTGATTTGCTTGACTTTAATGGTGGACTTTGGTATAAAAAATTTCAAGAAAATCTTGGAGCTTACAATTTTATGTTTGGTTTTATGTCCATGGGTGTGAACATAAACATAAAAAATCTAAACCATATGTTTTTAGAATTGATAGTTCCACTCATCATTTAGTGAACTTTCTTCTACCTATTGAAGGTAAGGATCCTCTGTTTTCTCAACCGTATGTTTATGATACTGACCATGAGGTTGATAATAGGTTAATTATTTTTGCAAGAGGTTATGATTCTCATGACTTAGATGATTGAGTTGTTGAATCATTGTTGTGTATGTTTGATGAAACAAACCAAATTGTTAAGGCCTTTTGAGTAGTTAAAAATTAGTTTAAAAATTTAGATCATATTCCATTGAGGTTAAAGTTGATAGGGGAATGAAGAACTCATGGAATTATTTATTTAGAGGTGTTGGTTTAATGGTGGATGATTTTGGGTCAAGTTATGAACATCGAGACATTATGTTAGAACATTGAAGTATAATTGGCCAAGATGGTTTGTATCCAATTTTGTTTCCGTATGATAAAAATGGTTTTTATTTTAACATTAAATATGTTAGTGGTTTTAATCGTCAAAAACTTAAAAAGTGACTATGACAAAAAGGGAATTTTATGCTTTTTGCTTGCAGCAGAGGTTGTTTGAAGGTAAAACTTTATTGATGGGTGGTTGATTGTTACAGCATTATATTGTGATTAAGGATTTTCATGCGTTGAGTAATCATTATTAAAATATATCAAGCATGATCAAAAAAAGCTCTACATTAAAGTTTATCAAGAGATTAGGGATGTTATGATGAAAGGTGGCTTAGATTCTCCCAATATAGATAAATGCATCATTTTACAAACAACTTTTAATAATGCCCTTGATACATGATTTATATTTACCTAGATGTAATGGCTTTATGTGCCCAATTTGGGCACCTTAATCTATTCATTATGTTCACTCGTAACTTAATGGAGGAAATTAAAGAGGCTTTAAAATTGATTCCAAGCCAAAAGCTAGAGGGTTAACTTGATTTGGTTAGTAAGGTTTTTAAGTTAAAAGTTGATGCATTGATGCATGATATCATTAAATATGGTGTTTTAGGGAAATGTAATACAGGTAACTTTTTAGGATATTACTTATTTATTTTGTATTAAATGGTGTATTTTATCTGTTTTTTTTTATAACATTATATACCATAAAATTTTAAAAAAAGGGTTTACTGCATGTTCGTATTCTTGTATGGTTGTATCGAGAATCTAAAGAACCAATTCCTAAAGAGATTGATTCCTTAATTTCTGCTGAGTTGCTAGACATGCATAAAGATCCTTATGGTTATGAGGTTATTTCTAAGTTTATAATGCATAGGCCTTATGGATTAGCAAATCCTTTCTCTCCACATATGATTAAGGGTTCATGTTCGAAATATCATCTGGAGAGATTTCAAGATCAAACAATTGATGAAAGTGGGTTTGTTTTGTATAAAAGGTTTCAAATTGGTAATTATACTTTTAAATATAATGTTTGGATGGATAGTGGTTTTGTTGTGCCTTACAATTTGAAGTTATTGCTTAAATATCAAGGTCGTATGAATGTCGAATGGTACAATTAAACTATGCTTATTAAATATCTTTTTAAATATATTAACAAAGGCTTTGATAAAGCAAAAGTTTTGATAGTTAATAGTGACCCTAAAGATGGAAATGCTGATGATGGAAGTAAACATGCTATGGATGAAATAAAAATGTATTTGGGTTGTTGATATCTCTTTCCCATGAATGTGTATGGAGGTTGTTCAGTTTGGTACACATTTTAAAGCATTTAGCATTAAGAAATTATGTGTGCATTTGCCTTTTTTGAATATTGTTTTTTAGGAGGGTTATGCTTTTATGTCAATACTTAATCAAACAGATATTAATAAAATAATGTTCACAAAATAAATAAAGGCAAATGAATTATATGAAGATACCTATAATTTAATATATGTTGAGTTCCTTGCTAAGTAGTTTTGGAATCAACGTGATAAGGTGCAAACGTAGAGGCAATGAGGTTTTTGCATGGGCCATGTATATATATTCATCCAAGTTATAGAGAGTCATACTTTTTAAGGATGCTATTAAATATTGTAAGAGGGCCTTCAAATTTTGGTTTAAAATAGGATGGTTAAAAAAGAGTTGGCTTACAACATTAATGAGTTATTTATGCAACATCAAAAGTTTTTAGTGACTTGAATACTGAGCAAAGAAATATGTGTACCATTGTAATAGATTTGTCCTTAAATCAGTCAATGGAAAATTGAGAAGGTTTTTTTTTTTTTATGTTTATAGTCATGGTGGTACTATGAAAACATATCTTTGGAAAACGATCATATTAGGGATTCATTCTTAAGGTAAAATTGTATTAGCTTTTGCATTATCTAATATTGCATCCATATTGTTGCCTGGTGGAAGGACTGCACATTTAAGATTTAAGGTTCTCATAACTATAAATCAACATTCAACTTATGAGACTAAAAAGGGAAGCCAACTAGCACGGTTGCTTGCTAAAACAAGTTTGATGTGTGGGATGAAGCACTTATGAATCATAAAAACTATTTTGAGCTGCTCGATAGATCTTTAAGAGATATTATGCATTTTGATATCATACCGATAAATGATAGACCTTTTGTGGGTATAATGACATTATTTAGAAGTGATTTTAGGCAAATCCTAATTGTTGTACCAAGTGGAGATAGATTTGACGTAATGGATGTTTGTATTAGTAGTTCTCCATTATGGGATTTTTATGAAGTGTTTAAGTTAGTTGTTAATACGAGGCTTAGGACAATGATTAATGGCAATGTTGAAAATGATGGTTGCAAATTTGTAATTTAGATTATAAGAATTGGTGATGGAAAAAAAATGCAATACAATTAGATGAAAATGAAAAAGCTGATTGGATTAGGATGCTAAATGATATTTTTATAAGGAATTATCATGAGCTTGTTACCACTTTAATGGCAATTATTTTATCTTGATTGTTTGCACAGGTATGATGATGTTAGTTATTTGGTCCAAAGAGCAATCATAACTCCTCGAAATGAAACAGTAGATGTGGTTAATTTTCTTTTTTGCTTTCAGTTATGTCTTGTGATAAGATAATTTACTATAACTCTAATTCCTTATCAAAGGATTTAAATGGTTCATCTGACTTTGATATTTTTTACTTAATTGCATTTTTAAATTCTTTGAAACAAAATAATGTTCTAGATCATGAGCTTTTTCTAAACATTGGTTGTTTTATAATGCTACTTTAGAATCTTAACCAGATTATTGGGCTTTGTAATAGATTGCATCTTATTGTGAGACATTGATGTTAAAAGTTTTAGAGGCAATTATAATGAATGGGAGCCATACTGAAATATAAAGTATATATTCTTAGACTCACTATTTGTATTACAAATAGCAGATGACCTTTTGTTTTGAACCGTAAGCAATTTCTTGCCTTTGTTGTTATTTGACAATCAACAAGAGCTAAGGTCAAACGTTAGATAAGGTTGGGATTTATCTTCCTAGCCTATTTTTTCATTTGGTTAATTATATTTTGTTTTTTTCCTGCTTCACATCTAAAAATGGGTTACATGTTCTAATTAAGAATAAACCACATGAGCTTATTGGATATACAAAAAATATGGTGTTCAAAAAAATTTTTGAAAATTTATTATTAGGTAGTATAGTTAATAATTAATCATGGATATCTTTATATTGTTGCTTCTATGCTCAACTATTTGTTATCTTATATTTCTTGTACTTACTGTGCTACATTGCTGATCAACTTATGATTGTTTTTACATTTAAACAATTGGTTATCAGAGAGCAGGGCAAAAGACTTTTAGTCTATAATTCATGTCTGGAATGCTATTAATCCAAAGGAGGATAATAAAATTTTAAGCCTTGAGTTTTTTATGATGGATAATAAGGTTTTTTCTTTTTTTTTTTTTGTCAACATATTGCTTTGTTCATAAAATGATACTAATATTTGTTTATATTACTAGTGTTATTAAAGGGTGTTGTCATTCAAGGAAATATTAAAGAGCATGATATTAAGAAATTTGAGCCAATTTTAAAAAAGGAAGATATTTACCTCATCGAAAGGTTCAGTGTGGGACATGTAAAGGCTTATTTCAAAGTTTGTTCAAATAAGATGATGTTTATCTAAATTAATGGTACACAACTCAAAAGCTAAGCCATAAAGATGATTCTATTCTTTTTTATGCATTTGACTTTATTAATTTTAATAAGATTCTAGCTAGAGCTAATGACTTCTCATATTTAACTGGTGAGTTATATATTTTATATGTAGCATACTTTCTTTATAGTGATGATAGATATTATTGAGTTAGTATTATCATTTTCTAACATATACAACATATTTTGTGATGTGTAGATTTTATGGGAATGATAGTTAGTGTAAGCATGATTTAACAAGCAAATATAAATGCGATTAGTTAATCAACAAAATTTGGAAATTCAAGATTTGTTGTATGATATGTTATTGTTTTGGCTACTTTATGATCAAAAATATTTGTTAACCATAAGGTTTGTTCCATGATGGCATAATTTATAAAATTAATAAAATTTAAATATCTTATATTGTTTGTTTATCAGGGGTCAATCATATCAGGTTACTCTCTGGGCTGATTTGTGCAATAGAATTGATGAAAAGATATTATAAGTAAAGAAGAAAAAAATCATGTTTTTTGATTGTTTGTGGTGTCGTAGTTAAGAGATTTAAATGTATATTGTTTGGCTTTATATTTTACAACAAAACTTCTAATTTTTTATGTTTTATCCGTATTTGTATATATTGCTAAATGCTGATTTGCAACTTAATATTGCTACTTTATTTTATCCATTTTGCTTGATGTCTACTTATCTGCTAATCCTTCGGCTCAGTTCTGTTGATTTTTATATTCCTGAAGTGAACGCATTTCAAACGAGGTAAAATGGCTCTGTGTGTATTTTTCTCCTTGGCTATTCAATTTTTATAAATGGACGCTTATATGCTAAGTTTTCATGTCTTTTAGGTTATTCGTTTAGCTTATGTTTATATTTTATAATTGTTAGTATATGCCCTAAAGCCAATCGATTGTATGAGGCATTTGTAAGTTAATAATGCAAGCCAATCATATTGGTTTGTGATTCAAGGTTTTTCTTCATGTCAGCTGTGTGATTGACACTCATGCAAACACTAATTAGATGAAGCCCATGAAACACAGTAACCTTGTAAAGTTAGTATTAAGTTACAACAACAAGATCCTTATGCATAAAAGCTGTATTTCTAAAAATGTTCTTAGTCATTGTATTATCAAGACAAGACATTGACAATGCACAAAGACTAGCATATGATAAACCTCTACGCATTTGATGTATGCAACTCTTTGATCTCATATAAGTTAAATTATAGAGATACCTATAGATAGCATCTGGGTGCTTGTTTTGTGGAAACAAGTTCACTGAACATGGTTCGTATGAGAACTTTATTTGGTATAAATCACTCTAGTGTATATAAAATATGTTTTCATGTGTCAGTCATGTACATTAGTTTGAGACTTGTGATACCAAGCCATCTTGTATGGGGAGCATTATATTTTAATCCATTATGAACATGTGCATAATGGAAGGATGACAAAATAAAGGTCGTATTAGGCATGAAGCATATAAAAGTTGGATGAGTAACCTAGAGAAGATTCATAACTCTAAGTGATATCGAAGACATATCTCATTTGTTATTGGCTTTGGCTAACTTGATAAAGTCGTTGGCCAACGCATGATGAATTTACGAGAAATTGTTTCTATAAATTCACAAGGTTAACCAAAAGCTACGGGAACTTGTATGGATTGATATATGAATAGACACTGCAGCATGCTTATGGTCTTTTCGCAATATCTGGTAAAATGACCGAAGTACATTGAGAAGCTGATTATTGAAAGGTTTCTTAAGAGGTCATATTAAATCTTCTTGCATGTTGAGTGGCCATGATGCCTTGTTGGTGGCCAATCTTGGTCCATAAGTATAAATGTACTTAATTGGGTAATTTATATTTATTACCGTTATGATGAAATC
The DNA here is from genome assembly GCA_038382065.1 of Adansonia grandidieri. NCBI lineage: Eukaryota > Viridiplantae > Streptophyta > Magnoliopsida > Malvales > Malvaceae > Adansonia > Adansonia grandidieri. The sequence goes on along the minus strand of JBBYHK010000023.1, from coordinate 10,334,323 downwards.
CTTATGATGTCACACAATAAAATGATCTATTGAATTAAAACTGAGACTTAATTAAGTATGATTTAATTAAATAAAAGATATAATGAAAGACTTAATTGAGTAAGTTTAACTAAGAATAATTGAAGATATAAATTAAATTTATGAAATCTAATTAGAGATGTCTCAATATGGCAACATAATGCCTATTTGTAGACGTAGTTTTAGGAATAATATTAAGTAAAGCCAAATAATTGTATTTGAAAAATTAAACAATTTTTAATATTATTTACATGAAGTAAAAATCATTTTACTTGGGTTATAAAATTTAGTTATAAATTAAATTATCTAATATATAAATTAAGGGATTGTGCTAAAAGGCCTAATTATCAAGTCAAAAGAGTTTAGTTGTGAACTACTTCAAAATGGGTTGGCCCATGAAATTGCTATATTTGGTATGCTATTGGGCTAAAATATTAATAAGTTAATTTCAAAGCTCAATCTTAAACAAGCCAATTACAATAATTTTAATTGGGCTTTTAAACACCAATAAAAGTAGTGCTAACCTTGAAGATGGTGAGACTAGCCTATTAGTCAAGCCTAAACTAGCCAAAGGTGTATTCAAATACATTATTAAGGCTCTTTGGTAGACTAGAAAGTATAAAAAAACCTAAAGTGCTAACCTCAAACTTTTCTGAATGGGTGTAGCATAATGTTCTTCTTTGTTAAGCTCTTTTGCACCTTCATTCTTTTTCTAGGTGTTCTTGAATCGTTCTTGACACAACGAAGGTAGAAAAATAGTTTTCTAGTATTGAGAGATTAATTTTTCATAGAAGTTATGAAATTGAACAAATCTTAAAATATTTGCTTCTCTAAACCTGATTGTGCCCATTTGCATTTCAGTGGTCAGAAAGTGTTTTTGATTACAATGAAAGATAGAAAATCTATTTTCTATCCTAAAAGAATTAACTTGACTCTAGAATTGTGATTTTGGATTTGTTTATTTGTATCTAGGAGTTGTTTCTCCCTTTTTTTTTCTAGCACAATAGGTAATGGAATCATTCTCGAATTACATTGGATCTGTACCTATTGGATGTATATCATTTGCTTGAGGCTTAATAGGCCTTCTGACTAGTATTTGAGAACCACTGGACCTTATGAAAGCTCTAGCAGGCATATGTGTGGATCACCGTTAAAGGCAAAACACTTAGACTGCTTTTGGCATCAAAAGATATCATAGTAATCAACCATTAGTGCATTCGTGCAAGGATTAGCACACTTAGAGTCACAAGTCTATAAGCAAATTTATTTCAATCAGATTTATGTTTTAATTTACAATCAGATTACATGTATATCTCTTCCTAAGATCCTGATCTTGGTAAAAATTTTAATGCCTATATCGATATGCATAGCCTGAGATCTTCTTTCAATAATTTACAATTATTATCCCTACAGTATTAAGGAAATTATCCCCAATTAAATTGGTTGTTGATGAGTGAAATGCTCTTTTGGATCCTATTAATTAGATGAATGCAAATAAAAAAAATATAGCTAATTTGATGGAATACAATCCGTATGATGTTGAGGTCTATATATATTTGATTTAATGTGATATTTGCTTTTATTTTTTTTTTGTTGAATGCTGACAATTATTTATGATAGCCTAATAGCTAAATACCTTGGCAAATAATTTTTAGTTTTTAAGGTAAAAATTTTACCTACAAAGCTATAATAGTTAGAATAGATCCTACTAGGGGATAATGGTACAAAGCATGTTATCATTGCAAATCCAACGTAAGATAAATTTTAATGCTTTGAAAGGGATTATGTTAACACAAATGAGCCTTTTGTGTTATGGTGATTTTTTTTTTTTTTTGTTTCACTCATTTTTAATGTTTTTATTTTCGTTTTGTTAATAAAATCATGATGCTAAAAATTGTTTGACAGCCTTTGCCTCAATACTATTGTTAGTGATTCAGTCACATCTTCTACCTTTGTTTTGTTTGGTCAAGTTGCCAAACATTTGTTTCAAAAAACTATTGATACTTTCATAGCTCAATAAAATTAAAATAAATATGTTTTGCTGTTAGATGTCGCAAAACTTTGCGGATAGATGAAATTCTTGATGTTGTTCAATTAGCTTTCTTGCTGAAAATAGTAACAAGGAAGCTTCATTTTCTCCAACAACTCCAACATCTAAGAAGTAGGGTTCACAACCATTGCAAACTAATTCTGTTGATAAACAAAATTTATCCAACCCTGATTATAAAACCTACGACCATCTCTTTTTGATCAATGCACTAGGTTTCAATAAAGAAGTAAGGTAATTTCTATGAGCTATTCCTTTTTCTTTTATAATATTTATTATATTAGTTAGTTAACTTCGCACGAGACATTTTTTTAAAAAAAACATTATGCATTTTTCCAATAAAAGGCGCTCAAAGACTAAGAGAGAATTATTCCCGAGACAGTCATCACAAAAACACTGTATGGGGTATACTAAATGTTATGATGTTGCATGTAAGTATACTACTTATATACGCCTTAAACTGGTGTTGGTGTTAACCTTGTTGTTGTTAGGAAACAAAAGGCAATCGATGATGGTTGATCTTTGTTTCACTATTTTTGCACATTGCTTTTTAAATTATAATAATAAAATATAATATATATGGTCATGTATCCTTTGTTTTAGTTGTTAAATGCAACTTTGTATTAAAATACGCAATTCGCTGATAAATAGTTTTTGTATTTTTGCTTTGTGTTTTTACTTAACAATTAAGTGATGTTTAATTTATGGTAAAATGCTTATTTCCTTTAATAGCACTTGTGCACATTGAATATGCCTTTGTCTATATCTTATCTGTTAAATGTTTTGTCTTTTATTTTTGAGCTTGCTGTTTGGGCACCGTGAATACAAATAGAATGAAAGTTTTTATCCTAAGTTAACTAACATATAATATATAATATTTAATTAACTCAAGTTCAAGTTCTACATAAGTATGTTTGTTTGGCCATTGGTAATGTTAGCAAGGATTTGACCATTGTCTAAACGTTTTTTTTTATGTGAAAGAACACCAACATTTAAACTTCTATAAATAGAACCTAAAAAACCCAGTTTTCCCAGCTTGCATAAAATTGCTTCAGAAATTCTGGTAGAGACATGAGAATACTTATTCTGCTATGACTTTTTTTTATTTTTAAAATACTCGTATCTGATATTTATTTTTATGTATATGCAAATATGGGTATGAAGATATGACACCCTCTAAATACATTAAAAAAATTTTAAAAAATTAAACATACCATGTCAAATATATACTTGTGATCGAAACTCACACTTGAGCTTGAAAGAGAACACCGTGGGCAAAACATTTCCACAGTAAGAAGTCATAAGAGATGATTACATATAAGAATCTTCGGTTTAATATTTCAAAAAGGAAGTGGCTGCTCCTCATCAGAATTTGAGAGCTCCAGATTTGGAAGGTAAAACCTTCTCTCAAGTGACTCAAGTGTTCTCACAACTTCAAGCATTGATAGCCGTTTTTCAGGCATAACAGCAGTGCAACGCAAGGCGATTTCGAGAGCTCCTAGCATTTCCTTTTGGCATGAACTTGATGATATGTTAGGGTCAATAATTTGTAACAAGCCATTGGTAATGTTTACTTTTCTACGAACCCATTTTACGATATCAAGAGAGTCCAAGGACCCAATGTCGTCAGCTTGTCGGCCGGTTATGAGCTCTAACAGCACCACTCCGAAGCTATAAACATCCTTCTGTTCGGTTGCATTTTTACTGTATCCAAATTCTGCAATCAAACAACTGACATATAGTGAGAAATTTTTAAAACTTCGAACAATGTTTGAGTCAAATTCTGTTTAGCAATATGATACGATAACATTCATTTCATCCATAAATTCTATCTACGTACATTAAACGTTTCATTGGTCTAATATAGAGTTTCAACAGGTAATATGCATCAAAGAACAATACATTGGTCTCATATAGAGTTTTTGTGGGATCCCTTTACCTGGCGCATTATAGCAGTTGTGTGCACATTCTGAGCTATAGTTGACTGAAATTGAGCTTCACCAACGATCTTATCAACAGCGAAATCGGTAAGCTTCGGTTCATAATCTGTGTCGAGGAGGATGTTTTTGGACTTGAGATTTCGGTGAAGCAAATGTGGAACATAATCCTTGTGGAGGTATGCCAATCCTTGTGCAACACCAATGGCAATCCTCAATCGAACACTCCATTGCAAAAACTGAAGATCAGGTCTGCAAATCAAATCTCCTAAACTCCCCTGCAAAAATTCATAGACTAGAAAGATTGATTCATCTGAATGGAAAAACCCCAGAATTTTGACAATATTCTTATGCCCGATCTTGGCTAATGTCTTGACTTCTGCATTCAAAGATTTGGAAGATTGGCTTCCAAAGTTGACCAGTTTCTTTATTGTAACTAGTTCCCATCTTGGTAAATTTATGGTAATTACCATGCCAAAAGGGCCACCACTTCCTGGAGCACTTTTCTCATCCATTGCCATTATCAAATCATGCTCGGTGACTCTAAGAGGGTAGAAAAATACTGACCTCCAAACGCACATTTGGGACTTCCTCTTGGAACATCGACGAAATGCGAAAACACCAGCAGCAACAATCAAAGTTCCAACAGCAAATGCTATAGATATCAAGGCACAAGTACTCAAAGTTGTCAGGCCAGAAGGGCGATGTTTTGAGTGTTCATCAAAGCAAGAATTTGGCAATCCAGGGCCGCAGAGTCCAGGATTTCCTTCCAAAAATGAAGCTGGGAGACCTGATGTCAGAGTCACTGGGACCTTACCAGAGAGTTGGTTGAAGGATACATTGAACAGTGCCAACTTCAAGTTCTGGAGCCCCTCTGGAATGGAACCACTGAGATGGTTATGAGATAGATCAATGTAAGCTAGCACTGGTAATTCAGCAAGGGAAGGTGGGATTTAACCGGTGAGACTGTTATCTGCCACAGACAATGAAACCAGTTGCCTACATTTCTTCAGCTCTGGAATCTGACCTGACAGGCTATTATGGGAAAGATTAATGATACTCATAACAGGTGAATCACAAAAGTTTGGAGGGATTTCACCAGAGAAGCCATTGTTTGATGCAGAAAATCTGTATAATATCTTTACCAGGCCAAGACCCCGTGGGATTTTACCAGTAAAGCTGTTATTAACTATCTGAACCTGCTCCAACTGAGCAGCCATTGATATTGAATTTGACAATACTCCAGAGAACCCATTATTTTCAGCTCTAACGAGCATGACTTTTGGTGAAGACCATAATCCATTTGGGAAATCACCAGAAAACCCATTGTTTTGAACTTGAAAAATCTCAAGATGCAAGCACTCAGAAATGGAGTTTGGTATTGAACCATTGAAGAAATTTGTATGGAGACTGAGGAATTTAAGGCCTTTTCCATCACAGTTACCACTTGGGAAGGAACCAATGAGCTTGTTCTCTGAGATGTCAAAAGACACCAAGTTCTTGAGAGAAGAGCCTAGCATCTGTGGAAGTTTACCAGTCAGGTTGTTCTGAGAAGGTCCAAAGTAATCAAATTTTGTAAACCCACAAAAGATTCAGGGATGTCACCAAGAAACCCAGACCTTTGCAAAAAGAGATGCTCAAGCTTCTCAAGCTTCCCAATAACAGTAGGAATCTCACTCACCAAGTGAGCATTTTGAGACAAATCAAGTACAACAAGCTCACTAAAATTGCCAAAAACAAAAGGAACACCACCTGAAAGCAAGTTGCTTCTCAAGTTGAGCACTCGAAGATGCACCAGTGACCCAATAGTATCAGGAATCTTCCCTCCGATATGATTCTTGCTAAAGTCAAGAACTTTCAAGGCATCAAACTGAGAAATCTGGTCTGGGATAGTACCCCAAATGAGATTGTTACTAAGATTCAAAGTCTCCAAAGAACTACACCGAGACAGTTGCAGTGGGAAAGGCTGATTAAAATGGTTATCAGCAAGGTTAAGATAAGACAAATAGGGTAGTTCACATATTGAAGATGATATTTCACCAGAGAGATTCAAGCTTCGAAGGTTAATGGAATATACATGGAGTGAAGGAGTAGGAATGCAAGTAATACCAGTCCAGTTACAGTGATGAACACCCGAAGTATTTGACCAACTTGAAAGAAAGTTTATTGGATCATCAATGGAAGCTTTAAAACTAAGAAGGACATCAACTTCAGTTGAAGCTGAGCTAAACATGAAGAATAATGTGAAGCTGAGGGAGAGAAGAAAAGGGCATCTGCAGTCCGTAGCCATTGGAGTGGACTGAAAGAGCTTTGGTTTCTCTGTTTTCAGTGTTTTTCTGTATAATCTGTGAAGTGAGAGAGAGATTATAACCCAGAGACGTTGATTGGCTTGTGGAGATCTAATGCAACATTGAAAAGAACTCATCATAAGTCATGGGAATTCTTTGTTCATATACTACCTTTTTTTTTGGGGGGCGGGGGGGGTGGTCTAAGAATTCGTTATTACACAGTACTATCATACATTGCCACTTCCTTTTCGGTTTTTCTTCCTTCTTTTTTTTTTTTTTCCTTTTCATTTGATGAAACTGAAAAGGGAAAATGAGATTTTTCCTTTTGAAACTTTGTCCAATTTTATGTAAGAAAGAATAAAGTGTGTGTGTGTATATATATATATATATATATATATATATAGAGAGAGAGAGAGAGAGAGAGAGAGAGAGATTTAAAATTTTTAAAATAAGCATAAATGCTAGTAGCAGTACATAATTGGGTTTGATATTGAGGCTGTAAAAATAAATAAAATATAATATAAAAATATAATATAATACAAAAATATAATATAAATATATAAATATTTTAAAATTTATATATTTAATTAAGAGTTTGATATTACTGAGTCAAAAATGACGTTAATTCAGTTGATAAAATGTTTGAATTAGATTATAAAAAATTTATAAAAATAAAGGATAAAATTGTCATTTGATATAAATTTAAATAGTTTTAATTAATTTTATTTTTTAAAACAATATTCATACATAAAAAATAACCACTCATTATTTCAAATAATTTCTTTTCTTTTTTCTTTACTCATGTAGTAGGTGTGTCAAAATCGAATATGAATTCTTAACGTGCAAAATTTTTTATAAGTATATAATATTTTAAAAATAATTAAAGAATGAAAAATAATATAAATACAAAATGAAGATATAAATTATGAGATTTAGATAAAGGGCTTGACCCATATTAGACGAAAGGCAATCAAAAATATTGTGAAAATTGTGTTTCGGTCACGGGTTTTAAGTAGACATTTATATGGGACTATGACCTTAAAAAATTTTAAATTTTAAGCTTAGATCTGAATTTGGCCCGATCCAAGCTACCCATTTAAGCTCGAATTAATATTTATCCTTTTAGAAAAATTATTTTTATATTAATATTTATATATTTTATAATTAAATTTAAATAAAATATATATTATTTTAATATGAAATTACTGTTTTGAATCATGTTAGACCAACCCGAAGTAAAAAAAAATTATGACTCGAACCTGAACTTGATCAAATCGAACAGACTGCTCAGTCCTTGCTACGTCTGGTTTTAAGCATATTTTGGCACATGAGCTTCTAAGTATGTTTGATAAAGAATTAGATGAAATCGATTAAATGATCAATTACAATCCAATGGAAATCAAAGTGAACAAGAAAAATGAGAAAAAAGAGTAGTTACCATCTCCTGCATAGTCTGATTCTGATGTATGGACATGCAATATTTACAACTCAAAGAATGTTAAAAAAAAATTACTGCTTTAAATTTAGAAGTTGAGCCTAAGAATGTTACTAATACACTTTATGTTTGTTCAAGTTGGATCCAACACAAAACATAAGCTTTTTTGAACAAAAAATGTATATAAGCTTCAAATTTTAATAGTTTCTAGGTCTATTTGAATCTTATATTATATTTTTCTAATTTATTTTGAAAAAACATATATCTTTTAAATTTAACTTTTAATAATTTAATAATTTTCTTTTATTATGTTTTAAAATATAAATAATTTAACATATTTTTTAATATTTACATTATAATATTATATATTTATTTTTGTATAATAAAAATTATATAATATATAAATATAAAATTAATGTATATTATATAATTGAAAAATAAGCTGAGCTAGGATTAAGCTTTAAATGTTAGAGAAAAAGCCTAATCCATTTTTAAATATGTTTTATTTTTTTGCCCAAATTTATTTTTAAAGTCTAAAATTTATTCAAACCTTTTTAAATATTGAATGAATATTCTAGGTTTAGATGAATCATTCGACCTATGAATATTACTGCTTAGAAGTCAACTAATAATTTGTTTTATTTATTTATTATATCATGCTTGGCAGGAAAAAAATAGTACTATAATTAAATTGAAAAGCCTGAAGAATTTAGAGAGGCTTGATCTGACAAAAAAATTAGAACCAGCTATTTTTATATTGAAATGATTTTTATATAGTATAATATTATTTAAGATATTATATTTATATAAAATTTGATATATTAATAATCATTGTATATAAGTACAATGAATAATGCCTTTAAATCTTAGCTAGGGTTGTAAACAAACAGAGTATTCTATGAATTATTCATGAACAGTTTGATTTCTGTTCATTTATGTTCGTTTATTAAACTAAATAAATGAACATGAACAAGATTTTAAGGCTCATTTATTAAACAAACCGAACATAAATATAGTATGTTCCGTTTATTTATGTTCATGAAGCTAGTTTATGAATTATTAAAGCTTGTTTAAAACTCGTTTACTGTTCGATTATAATATAATTAATATTATTATTTGTGTTTTATATATTTATAATATAATTAATAATATTTATATTTTGTTATTCTATATTCAAAACTAATAATTATATTTGTTTGTTTATTTGTTTAATTTTATTTAGATTTGTTTGTTTATTATTCATAAATATATTTTTAATTATTCATAAATATATTTGATTATATGTTTACGAACAGACTCATTTAGTGTTCATAAACATGTTAATTTAATTTAAATAAACAGACTCGAATACACATAATTTTAAATAACTGATCATAAACCAAAATTTAAAATTTTTAATGAACAAACCAAAGACTCAAAAATAAATAAATGAACATTAAGAAAAGTCAACTCATTCAAGCTTGGTCCATTTATAACCCTAATCTTAACCCAAAAAAAGTTACTAACAAACCTAGCAAGCCAGCCAACCAAACTTATCACTTTATGAGACTAAGTAATAATTATGAGTTAAACATTAGATCTCGAAATTTTTATTTTCAAATTTAAATCTCATTGTAAATATATTTGATAAAATTTAAGTTAGATTTAATCCAATTTGGTGGTATCGGAAGGGGTAGTGCACTGGGCTTCTCATTATAGTAAGATAATATAGTATTAATTGATATAGTCTTTTAAGAAAAAGGCATAGGACTAAAAGAAAAAGACAAGTTTGTGCCACAAGGATTATCTTTGATTGAAGTGAAAGGTTACGGTAGTCGGTTATTATTCTAGTTGCTAGAGTTTAGTAAAGAAGAGTGAGCTTGAAAAACCCTATCTTTTTCGGATTTTTCGTTAAAAAAATCATAAGTTGATTAATGCTTCTTTCACAAGTAGTCTACTTACAAACTTAATTTTGAAAAGATCAGAAATGGAGTTTAGAAATTTTTTTAATAAAAAAATTTCTAATATTTCAATTATACATATAATTTAAAGGAATATATCGTATTTGAATCTTCAAAAAAAATGTTGGACAATTCAATTATACCTATATCTAAAGGTATTCGATATAAAATCACGATTATTTTATAGCGTACGAAGAAAATGTTTGATCGACTCAACTACACCAAAAGTATTTAGCACACAATTACGATTATTTCACAATGTGTAAAATCAAAAAGTAAAATTAGATTTAATTTTAATGATCTCGAAATCATTACTTTCCTTTTAAAACATATATCTAATGTGACATGTAAAGAACTAAAATACCTTTCATTTCATAATAAACATGAGACTAATGCATTCTGTCTTAATCTCTCAAGTACTTTGGCAAGATATACTCTCTGTCCAATCTCTATGGGTAATGAACTAATGACTTGATTTCTCAACATTATATCTTTTAACTTCTACTTTTTCTTTACCCCTGTGGCATATGTATAGTATTGTAATGAGTAATGATTGCTCAAACCCTTAAGATTGATGAAATTGAAGAAAATTTTGAAACGTTAATTGGGGATTGAAACATCAAATGGACGTGGGGCACAAAAAGTGTAAATGGTCGGTCCAATATCTACATTCGTTACCAGAACGGTGAAAATGTAATCGAATGTCTATTTTTTAAGTTGACTTTTGAAAAAAAATTGACTCTTCTATGCAAACGTGTAAAGCTAAAATGGGACAGTAATTATTGCTGTCTTTTTAAAAAAAAATTTAATAATTTTCAATATAATATGATAAAAATAATATAATAAATATTAATATTAACATATCAAAATTTATATAAAATAAAAATTTTATAAATTATAATGTCTCGTATATAATTATTATAAAAAATATAAATTTTCGGATCAACCGTTGCGTCACTCTAAGATCTACCCGCAAAGCATAATTGTTAAAGTTTGCATGAATTCGAAAATATTAATTTAATTCTTTCAAATTTGAACTCAATATTATTTAATTTGATATATAATAATTAAAATTTAAATAATTCAAATGTTTAAATCAAAATTATTTAAATTAAATTAATTTAATTTTAAAATTTAATAATTTAAGCTTAAAATGATATAAACTTAAATAATTTAAAAGATTCAAACTTGAAATAATTTGTTTTTAAATTAATTTAAGCCTAAGAAAATCCAAACTTCTTTAACAAAAAAAAATCATTCGATACAAAATGATCTAATTTAAAGTCAATCTAAAATAAAATTTCGAAGAATTTAAAACTTTTATTTAGCAATAGTAATTGTTTTCAGTTAAAATTAAAATATTGGGTTAAAACCAAAATTTACAAATATGTCGGTATGAATATAGTTCATTGATCACTACCATTATATTTTCCAGATATCTTATGATTAACATTTAAATTTCTAACTTAAAATTTTAAAACTATTTGATATAAATTCGAAAACAACCAAAAAAAAAAAAGTGCGGATAGAAAATAAGAGAGAACCATCTTTTGATTATGCAATCTAAAACAGAAATTATTTATTTTTGACAGTTGGATATATTAATGGGCCGAGTCGGTAAGTCCGGCTCAAATTGAGTTTAAGTCTAGGATAGGTTTGAATAATTTAAATTGATTTAGCTTAATCTAAATCGTTATTTAAATAATAATATTAAAATTTAAATATAAAAATATTTTTTAAATATTTTAATATATTTTAAAGAATAAAATAAATTTTTAAATTTTAAATAATTTTTTTAATTCAATCATGGGTCAACCCGCCCATACATCTCTACTTATTGCTAAGGAGAGTTTATGGATTACTAGAGATAAAACAGCCATTGAATTTTTACCATCACATGCCATGTTACACCACAATTTCATATTTATAATGCCATATTGAATAAGAAAATTTATATAAATTACAATCAATTGCAAAACTAAATTCTTTATTCATAATCATTCCTCGACATAAAGTAAATAGTGTAATTAAGAATAATGGGAAAAAAAAACAAGTAAACAAAAATGTATAGCTATATATTATACATATTTGCTCTCTGTTGGTACTGACAAGTAAAGGTGTTAATGAACCATGCTAGATCACAATTTGAAAAAATTTTAAATTGTGAGCCTGAATTTGAATTTGACTCGACTCAGCTCACCCATTTAAGTTGAATTTAATGTTCATAATATTAAAAACATTATTTTTATATTAATATTAATATTTTTATAATTAATTTTTAAATAATATAAAATATTTTATTTAAAAAAAACTATTTCATGTCAGGTCGACCAAGGTGCCTGGCTCTTGAATAGGTTTACTAACAAGTCATCTCATAAAATTGTACATTTACCTATGAATGATGGCATTTTTGGTTGAGAAAATAGGGACTAAGTTTTAGTTTACTTGGCACGATATTGTTGAGGTTTGAGACTGTTTAGATATATAATATCCTCCGAGTAGATTAAGAATATCAAAAAAAAAATCTAATCAAATAATTCCAAACTTTTTAATTCCTTTGCTTAATTAATTAGGACTCACAATTCAGAATGTCAATCAGTTGAAAGATAGGTTCAAGCTTAAATAAATTTTCACTAATCAAAACCTAATTTAAATTATTTATGAAGTTATAGTCATGTTTTTAAGTAGAGAAAATGGGTAAGAAAGAGACAGAAGCATAATATTGTAAGTGAGCATCCAAGGGCAAAAAATCTTTGTTCTTTAGGAAGATTTGATTAACGAGTATTTATAAGCGTAATTTAAGAATAATTACATATTATTTAAATTTTCACTACTATTGTATTATTTTTATTAAATTAATAACAAAAAATATATATTTTTAAATATCACTTCATTAGTGTTATCAAGTTACGCTATCAGTTAACATTTTCCTCTAAACATTAGAAAATGTCAAGTAAAAGTGTATTAAAAGTACTCTTTAAAGTTATTATATAATATTTAGGAACTAATTTTTTTAACCCGGGCAATGCATGGGATTTTTTTAATTATATTCATAATTTAAAGTTGTTTCATATTAATTTTAATATTATATTGAAAAAGAATATGCATATCTACCTGTTATCTATTACATATAATAATGCACTAAAAGAGTCAAGGTACAAATATTTGTATATTAATCCTTAAAATAATATTGTAACATATAAATCAATTACATATAATTTGTTTCGTTTCTATTTCTCTTCATATTTCCATGAATTACACAAAAAAATGTATAATTTATGTTAAAATTTTCATTAGTAAATAAATCAAGATAATTTGGATAAGATTTAAGTTAAATAGTAGTTTGGGTAATTATTGTGAGCCCTTTTTGCAATTAAATTGATAACTTGTGCAATCATGATAATATTTTGATATTATATATATATATATATATATTCAATTATATTGCTTTCAATAGGAAATTATATTATTCATCAATCTTTTAATACAAAAAAATTACTCTTGAATTAATTTTACATAGAATTAATTAAAAAGGAAATAAAATTTCAAACTAAAACTACTTTTGCGTTGCTTTCATTTATAAACTATGTTATTCATCAATTTTAAATATATTTTTAAATTCATTTGAATTTTATATTATCTTGTGAAAGAATACGCGTATGCTAATTGATCTATTATATCTAATCATACATTCATAAATACTAAATACAACTAAATCTAGTTTCCATAAATTAAAAAAAATTAAATTTATCTTTTAAATTAAAGATTAAAAAGAAGTAAATCTATTAATTTTAAAAGAGATGCATTTCCAATTTTTATGCATACATATATTCTTATAACTAGGATTAAATTAAAAAAAAAAATTATGAAGCATACCATTAATTATTATACTCTATGTAAGCATTTACTTCAAAGTATGACTATGCAA
>JBBYHK010000023.1:10246870-10279983 GCA_038382065.1 Adansonia grandidieri | reverse complement strand
TTTTCATCCTCTTGTTATAAGTTTTTTTCCTTCGCCGTATATAACTTTATCTCATTTTATTTATATTTTTCCTTTTTCAAAAGTGAGTGTGATTATGAGTCAAGATTATTTCCAGCTTTTTTTCCTCTTTTCCTTTTGCTTGTTGGGACCTCTCAAACATAGTTGTCTCATATACTTTGAGGGTTAGACCTACCTCAAAATTCCTTTTTTTCTTTCAGCTTGGTCTATAAAATTTTTAGGGTTATATCATTTTTATGGGTACATTGCTCATCATTTCGCTCAAAAGCAAGTGAATTTCATTAGCTTTTTGGTGTCCATAACTTATAATTAATGACAACTCACTACAAACTAAGAGATTTTTAAGGATGATATTAGAAGACGATCAAAAGAAACGTCTTTTCTATTTTGATTTTAACTGTATTAGAAGAACATTATCCTTAATTTAATAGTATTAGGTTGAATATTATCCTCAAAATTTTTTAGTGACAGTCAAAACTTTTAAAGATGATTTTTCATTTTCTAGAGACAATTATTAATTATCCTCAATTTTTATAAATTTTGTAGTGTGTGTCACAGTCCATGATTCACCCGGATTTAAACTAGCATTAGATTTGAATAATAATTGTAAAAAAAGTACTTTGGTTTTATTTATATTCCTTTTAAGAAATTTTTGGTTAAAGTAGTGATCAACTTTGTGCTTTATCTAGTAATAGTGATAACAAACAAAATAATGAAGTTTTAACTAGTCGAAGTAAAAAATAATAGTATATTTGGTTGACTGAAATGGATGCCTTCCGGTTATATTCAATACGCTATAGCAATGCATTTATTTGGTTGATCAAATAGGTATATTCAGCATAATAACAATTCTAGTCATACTCCATGAGAGATTGTAATAACCATTTAGTGGTACTCGATTGAATGGCTCTTACAGCCTCTACCGAATCAACCTTTTTTTTTCCCAAAATTGTCCCAATCAAAAACTCATCCACAACCAAATCAACATTTTACAGCAATAAACATCATTACAATAACACAAATCAGTTTCGATTAGAAAATAAACAAAGAGAGGAGAGAGAAAATTAAAATGGGTTTTGGGTTTAGGTGTTCTAGGAAGATTTAAGAGTTGAAATTTGGTGGAGAGAAAAAATTAAAAATCAGAGCGCAGTAAGCAGCGAAATGAGATTTTTTTTTTTTTTTTGGTTTGCAGATCTATGCTTTTCTGTAGGTTTTTAGGAAAAACTAATTGGGAAAAATGGAAATAGGAGGTTAAGATGAAGCATTCGGTGAAGTTTGGGCCATTTCTGGGTTAGTGGTGGCCACGTCGCCGGCACGATTGTCGGAATCTGGGAAAAGATGATTTTTGAGTTTTGTTAAGAGACATGAAATAGAGAGTAAGAGTGAGGGGAAAGATCAAAGAGAGGAGAGAGAAACAAGTTAATATATAAATATAAATATTTTAATAAAAATAAAATAGATTTGATATATTAAGAAATATATATTATTATATTATAATTGATATATAAAATTTTAAAAATAATATTTAGTTATTATATCATTATTTATATTTATTTATATTCATTGTTTATTATTAAAATGTAAATATTTTATATTATCTTATATTAAATATATAATATTATTACATTATTAATTTTAAATATTTTAAGTAGAAAATAAATATATTAAAATATAATATATTTTTTAATATATTTAAGATATTAGTAAAATAAGTTTAATTTTATAAATAAAAATTAGATAAGTGAAGGGTAAATTAGATATTTTATATTAATTCCTTATCTATTCCTTAATACTATTTTAATTATTTAAATAATATAATATAATTCTTTCTTTATTTCATCCAACAAACAAAATTGCATAATACTTACTTTTATTTTACTTTATTTTTATCGAATAATTATTATATTTATCTTTTGTTATACTTTTACCAACCAAACATATCATAATTTTTTTTTTGAAGTAAGGCATCAACACTCTCTCATGAAAAAAAATTTAGCAGTACTACTTAAATATGATGTGATTCTGTGAATTACGGAAAATTTCCTGGACTTCAATAACGTAAGAAAATATGGTATTCATGTCGTAATATACCTTGAATTTCACGAAAAGTAGAGGAAAAAAAAACCCATAATAATAGCATATCTTTCTAAGATATTGAGGGGGGGGGGGGACTGGTGTCCCTATCAATTAAGAACTTGCAGAAGAAAATGTAGTGATTGGAGTCCACGGGAGACAAAGTTGTCCAAATTGTGTATTGATATATGAATACAAGCTAAAATAAAAAATTAGTTATACATACGTTGTAGGGTGCTTGGTCTCCTTGACAATGTCATGGGAAAATGTGCCGTATAAATTATAAAAATGACGTTGAGACACAGCTTAGATAATGCGAAATATCAGAATAAAAATACATTAGTGTGGTGCCTAGGGATTTTGAGCAGTAAAGGCTGTGTTCAACTGTTAGACAGAAAATAATAATAATAATAAGCTACTGTTAACCTGCATGCGATGTGATGTGAATTTTTTTAAAAATAAGTTTCAATTCAGCTTTTTTTTTCGTCTCTTTATAAAAGAAAATTCAAAGATCTTGAAAAATTATCTTGGGGTGAGACCCATCAAACTTTTTATTTAAGAGAACTCTGGACTGATCATGCACGTAAATGCATGCATGAATTAATACGTATACAAGTACTTTAGGTACTTTATTTGTTTAAATGATAGTCTTTTGCAAGCAATATTGCGGGGAAAAAAGGTGATAACACTGATATGTATGTAAAGAGCTAGCCAAAAGGTCAGTTATCTAATGGGAAGAACAATGGTCCCAAAGGGAGTGGGGGTGGGGCGGGGGTTCAATATTTTTGTATAGCTCAGCTGGTCTACCCAGCAAAAGGGTAAGTTATTAAATGTCAGTCTGATTTTCGTAGTAGTTAAAACTGTTTGTTGATCTGGAGAGTGGTGCATAACAGTACACAGAGGAATCGTTAAGCTCCGGTCAGGGCCATCAACTAACAATGTGGCCTAACTTTGTGGTGTTTCTTTCTTGGAGGTGCTTATGATACAAACAAATTCATAGAGATCAGAAAGGGAAAATCACTAAATTTTGTCCCCCTATCTTTTGTTTTTTTTCCTTTTCTTTTTTTTTTTTTTTGAGAGGGTACCTCACAGTGTTCTTCATTACCATTATAGTTGTTGGATACACTTTGCAAATACTTGCATTCACATTCAATTCACTGTAACAGCAATTTGCAGGGCTGAATTCTTGAAAGCCTATTTGCGAGACGGTGAGAAAGAGAGATGGTCAAAGACTGATTGAAATGTCGTTTCATGCTACAGTTTATCCATCAGAGAAGAGAGAGGGTGAGGTGTATGCACTGTAGGGGGCATCAGCGTATGCTGCAGATTTGCCCAGCCAATACAGCTTGGGCTCCACACTGTTTCAGTTTTTGGACCTCACTGACTTAACCCTTTTGCCCATTCCTTTCTCTCTCTAAACAAAGCTGCCAACGAGATCCATTCCACCTCCATCCCTCCCAATCTTACGAACATATAGTAGTACTATTATTGCTCTTACACCTGTCTTTCCTACTGCAAACAATCCTCCCCATTCCCATATCATATTTTTAGCTTTTTTTTTTTTACCCCTTTTCTCTATCTCTCTCTATTTCTCTGCTAAAAGCTAATCATTTGCTTTGAATTTCCAAGCAATAGTGGATCTCTTCATATGGTATATGTTCCATCCATCAACCAAGACATCTCTCTCCACTACCCAAAGCAAAAGAGCATCATATCATATGCACCTCAAAAAGCTGCTTTATTTGCAGGATGAAAAGCCCATCTCAATTCTCAACTACATTCGGCCAAAAAACAAAACTACATTTGGAACAAAATACTCACCCGTCATGTTATCCAGTGATATTGATCAGCTTGCTTTATCTACATTTGCGAGAATACCCATTTGTGAGACTTGTTGGAGTGGCGAAGACTCATACGAGGATCTTGAAAGGAAAATTTGAATTATTAAAGTTATAAAAAAACCAAGACATCAGAAAAGAAAAACCCCACACCTATTATTCATCCCTCAAAAGTTAGAATTAGCGGAGTGGCCATCTCTTACTTCCAAGAAGCTTCACTATAATCTTTTTTTTTTTTTTAGCTTTAATTTATTCCCTTAGCAAACTAAACTACAGAAAATTGAACCAAAACAACATAAATCCATCCACGTTTTGTGTCAAAGGTCTATCACTCTATCTTTTTCCAAGTAGCTAAGCTATGACATCAGTGACAGTTTCCCTTTCATTATGTTCGATTACTGTATGTCTTCTTATAATGCAGCCTCTCTCACTCACATATATATACATATATATATACACACACACACACAAGCGCACTTGTGTTTGTATATATGCGCATAACTATGGTGGATGCCTTTGTAACTCAATTTTTTTAAATCATAGGATATTTTCCATGGTTCAAAGTGAGAAAAAAAAAAAAAGAAGAAATATGATTGATTTCCATGGACAGAATTATCTATTGGCATTATAGACAAACCCATCAATTCTTCTCATTATTCTCCAAAGATTATGCCGAAGAATTGAAGATGTGCTTAGAAAATTGAAAGGGCTCAGGGAAAATAATGCACTTTTCCTTGTGAAAACATTTCATCATTATATATAATGGATTTTTCGTTGTCTTCTTTTCAAAGAATATATCATAATTATTGTCAAATGCATCAATATGTAATGTGCTTTTCCAAAAAGGGTCTTTAGTTTCAGCTTCTTTTCCATTTCGGTGAGTAATAGTTTAAGCAATATGATATTATTCACCAAGCCTATGCTCAGGAAGATTGAAACTCACACTGCAAAGAGAAAGAAACCATCAGTTTCAAAGGGAAATGGATGTACAAAGAACTTAGCCTAACTTATGGATGCTGAGGACCCTACATTAATAAGGAAACTACTAAGGAAACCAAAGAAAAAAAAAAAAAGGAAAAAAGTTGGCTGCCCTAGTAAATTGATTCTTATATATAGTTCTTACTTGGAAGCCTAGCAAATAAAGCTTTATGATTATAGAATTAATTGGCCATTCCTTAATTACCCTTTTAATTTGTTTTCCACTTATTGATCACTGCATGGATTCGTTATCTTGTTCCACTTCAGATGCAGGCTCATCATCTTCTTCCAAGCCATCGATTCCATAAGCTGCATGGCCATTCCCAAAAGCCTTTATGTGGTCTTTAAGAGATCTCTTGTGTTTGAAATCGGAACCGCAAATGCAGTACCAGAGCTTCCCACAGTTCTTCTCATGGGTTCTCCAGTCTCCTCTCACAGCGAATGCCTTGCCACATTTTCTGCACATAAATGGCTTGATCCCATGCTTCCTCTTGTAATGTGTTTGCAGAGTTCTGAAATCTTTGAGTGGCTTTGCTCTTGGATGATCAATGTTATTCCTGCATCCTGGTGCGCAACAATAGCAAGGAAGCCTTAGCATTCCTGTTGGTTGGGTTCCCCTCAGTGATTCAGGCCCTTTTCTATACTGAGATCCATGCCCCCACATATGCATCTGCAAAGAATTCAGTCAAAGAAAAACATTAGTAGAAGCCAGCAAAATTAAAACAACTAAAGCTATCTACAAGCACGCCAAGACCAAGATGTTCAGAATACAAGTATATATTTGTACCTAACAAAACAAAATTATAACCCTCAATACATATTTTTCGTGTCTTTGGAAAATTGAGTGTTTTTCCTCGTAAAAATATACATTATATGAATGAGTAACATTTATGTTTGCAAAAACAAAATCTCATAGTTGTCTTAGAAGGGAAATGAATTTTGTTCATGATTCATGAAGCTAAAGAAATTCTTCAGCTCAAACCCAATTGTGGATCCCATCTATGTTTGAGGAGTGAAATTGAGTTGGTGAGTTTTTCCGTTTAGGAGACTATGGAGAAACGATTTTTCCTTACGCATGGGATTTTGCTTTTGCAATGCTTTCTTGTGAACTGAAGGTTTCAAACAGATAAATTTGTTGCTTTCTTTAAGTTCTGAAAAGAAGTGCAAAAATTTCAGTTTTACGCGGCCTGCCAAGGGGTAAAGCACAAACTTCAAAGTACCAAGGGCATGAGGAACCTAGCCTGTGTTGTTCAATCGCAAAAAGGTCGGTACTGATCTCTGACTCAGTTTAGATCAGACTTGATTTATTCAAACCACAAGACCCACAAGCCATGCAATATATATATATATATATATAATTTATAAAAAAAAGGAAGAAGAAATACCCCTTGGATAAATCTGCTTTTATAAAGCAAGAAATCATGCCAAGAAAAGACTTCGGATGTATTTGTTTTCAATTTATCTTCTTTTATGTTGTACTAATTAAAAAGAAAATAGATTTTGGAAAGATAAGATAAGGAGGAAGGAACTTAACGGAGAAAATCCAATAATTTAATTAATAAAAATTGCTTACTTGCATGTTGTTGTATCTATTGAAGGTCTTGCAGCAAACAGGACAGCAGAACTGTGTGGGGCCAATAAGGATCTGAGAAGGCGTAGGGATCCAATATTGTCCCTTGTTGAGTCTGTTAACTGGGTATCCAGAATCATCACCATCCCCATCTTTGTCGGTGATCTCTGAGGATGATGATAAAACTGAAGCCAACTCTGAAGCACTAGGGCTTGGTAAGCCTATATGCAGTGCAACCGTAACAGTTTTATCTTCATCTTCATCTTCTGCTGCACCACCACCAGTACCACTACTCAAAAGCAGCCGCCCTTCTGCTTTCTCTTTGCTGATCTTGTCTACATCCAGGGCAGTGCAAGGATATTGCTCCTGATCTTGATCTTTATCTTGGTCTTCATCATCCTGTTCCAGGTCCCCTTTCTCATGCCTTGTGGGACTCAAGCTCAATAGTGGCAAGGCTTCTCTAACAGGAGGGGAAGGAGGTGATGATGAGCAGTTAGTTTGGTAGTGAAAAAAAGGGTTATTATCGCTTGTTTCATTTCTCATGAAGATGGTGCTATTGTTATAGAAGTTTTCGGTGTAAGAATAAGGTTGTTGTTGTTGTTGTTGTTGTTGAGGTGGAGGTGGAGGTGGAGGAGGAGGAGGGTTTGGAGATGGGTAATGTTGAAGAGAGTTGATCTTGAACCAACCTGAGAAGAAATTGGAGTAAGGGTAGTCAGCCATGGTTGAGAAAAAAAAGGAAGCAGGAAGAAAAAAAAAAGGTGTTTTTGAAGGGATAGAAATTAAGAACAGTTTGGTGCTTGATTGATTTGCTTTTATATATAGAGAAAGGAAAAGGGAGAGAAGGGAAGAGAGTACAAGACGACTGAAGAAGGGTGTGAATGGTGGAGGTTGGAGTATTTACGGTGCTTAATAAAAATATTAAATGAAGTGAAGGGAAAAAGACGTGTATTGACGGTGAAAATTATACAATATAACCTTATATAATATTTTAATTTAAATGACATAATTTGATTCATTAAAAAATATAAATTTATATATTATTAATATATTAAATATAAATAATAATAATAATAATTGAAAAGAATACCAAAATAAATAACTCTTCTTATGATTAATTAGAGTAAAAATTGAAAATTCATTTTCTTTCTTCGTTTAATAATTTTTTGTCAAAAGTACGAATAGAATCCAGGAAAATACGGTTAATGGCCATTTTCGGGTAAACCAGGATTTCCAGTTAACCAACCCTAAATTAATTTTTTTTACTTATTACCTATTTGTTCCTCTTAGTGACTACAATACCCTTCATATGCTTTCCAAATTACCACTAGGGTTTTTTCTTTTTCTTTTTTCTCCCTAGCACTAGGAGTAAGAGTATGATAGAAATGGAAGAAAAAGTTCCCGTGTCATAACCCTCATCCCAATGAAAAGGATTTTAAATTAGATTTCCATATATTTATTCAGTCAATTTTTCATTTTTCTTGGCAAGTGATTTTATGATAATTTTAAAAAATATATATTATGTTTTATGCTCTTAAATTTTACATTATATATAATAAAAATACTGAGTTAATTCATTGAATTTAAAAATTTAAAATTAATTTATATCATATTTATTAGTTATAAATTTAATATTATTACAAATTATTTTTAACATTAAATTCATTATGTTTTTTATACGTAATTATTTATTATTTATTTTTTTATTTTTATGTTAGAAATAAAATTTCATGTGCTTAACATGTCATAAGATTTAATAGTAAATTTTTTGTTGAAATTTATATACATAATCAATTTTTTGTTATTAGTTTTAAATGATTAATCATCTAATTTAATTGTTGGATCTGATATTAAATTAATTAGATGACTAAGTTATAAAAATCTGAAGTTGATAAGAGTTTCAAACACGCTTTCCACATTTAAGTTGTAGGAATGTTAAATGAGTTTACATGTGTAATTAATTATAGAAATGTAAGGGAACGAAGAATTTAGATTAAAAATGTACATATCAAATGACACTTGACAATAAGACACAAGTGAAAAGAAATTGAAACACGATTCTCGGTATACGAACTTAAAAGCTTAAATGCTACATTAATTTGGACAACCAGTTACGCTAAAAAAAGAATGCTTTTATTAAAAATCCATTGTAATATAAAAATTCCAGCATTTTTAATGATTTTATTAAAAAATTTTTAATATTAGCAATCTTATTTAATGATTTTTAATTTGTCAATCATCCTATATCAACAAAGAGATACTTCCAGTCTAAGAACTATCTTGTTAATCCTAAGCTGAATTTACAAATTCGTTTTTCTTGGGGCTAATTTTTGTTTGTATTTAAATATATTAAAATTATGAAATGTATACATTTGAATATATTAATATTACAAAGTGAGTTAATTATTATTTTGGTCCTAAAATGCAGGTGTTTTTATTATTTAAGTCTTAAAAATTTCACATGTAAACTTTTAATCCTAAAAACTTGTCAATTTTGTTAAATGTTAGTCATTATATTCAAACAAATTCCATCACATTTCAAACAAAAGACTAACAAAAAGCTTAACTAGCATCTAACATGGCATTTAACAGAATAATTTTTTCTTATGTGGCATTCCACTGCTTTTCAGAAATTTTCTTCTAATTTTTTCATTAATAAAAATATAATATATATATATATATAATACGATATATTATCTTTAAAAATTTAGAAATAAACAAAATTAACAAGAGAAAAATTATAATATAAATATAAATATCATAACAAAATAATATTTTTGTTATACAATTTTTATAAAATTTCAATTTTGGAATCAAAAACTTATAATAGCCAAAGGAAAAAAACTCAACGATCATAACTTATCTTAATAACTTGATCAAACAATCATTTTACAAAATATAACCAAAAAGCCATGATAACACAGTAGTAACACAACGTATTCTTTGAATAAAAACCAAAATATTCTACAAAATAAGGGAAATGTTGTTGAGATCATGTTGTCAATGATGGTATTTTTCAATTTTTTTTCATTTGCATATATATATATATATATATATATATATGGCATAGTTTCAAGTTAATAATAGATATTATATACACGTGCGCATATATTTTCATCACATACATACACAAGCTTTTATACAAATATAGATTTTAAAATTATAAAGATTTAATATTTAAAAATTTTAAACATCAAATAAATAAAATAATTTTAAAAATATTATAATTATTATTAATTAAGTTCAATAGCTTAATTTAATGATCATATTTTATTTTAAATGTAATTATGAAAAAGATAAAAATGGCCATAATAGGAAAAATAATAGAAATTAGTGCAAAAAATCAAATAAGTGATATTAAAAAAAAATCAAAATATTGTATTAATAGGTATGGACCAATACGTGTCGATGTTAACCTGTACAAATTGATATAAAAAATCGAAACAATATAATTTTAGTATCATTTCGATTTACCTTAATATTGGTAAATACCAATTGGTATAGTCGATGCCGGTATAGTATTGGCTACATGATATCAACAACATTTCCCTTACTTTTTAGATTTTTTTTTTTTTTGTTTTTATATAAAGAATGTGTTGTGATTTTCATTTTTTTTCTTTTGCTCATTCAAATATATAACAATATAATTCATGAAAAAAAGAAAACACAAAAAGGCTGCCGTAGTGACAGCAAAGGTCAACATGTTACAACTAACAACATGCCTGAACTCAGTAAATTTAAAACCAAGCAAGAAACAAATTAGCTCGATCCAACTCCATCTTCGCTAATGAACCAAAAAACAGATTGGCTTCCTACAGACATGAACAAAATCCACCACTGTGATGAGTTGAATGCATCGATCAATCTTGTTAAAAATCCCCCACTTAGCCTATGGTCTCACCTCTTTATTACAAATCCAAGACACAGCAAGTTTAGGGTCTGACTCAATGATAAAAACATGTTTGGCAAGCCAAGGAGAATCGATAAAAACCTGAAGTGCTGTTTTAATTTCCATAAATTCTGTGTCTTGTTAGTCTCCATTTCACCAGAAGGACCAAAAAACACACAGCATACGACCCCCTTTGAATCTCTTAACTCTCCACCAAATCCCGCAGTTCCATTCGTGCTTTTCGCAGCACCATCAACAGTAACTTTCAATATATTACCTGTTAGGCAGCTCTATTGAATTCCAACATTGGAAACACTACTGGTCGAATAGCTAACAATTCTCCAAGGATAAGACCACCAATCCGCCTCATTTATATTCTCTTCACCTTCTAAAGCTTTAATCCAATAGAACGATCTCAGTCTACAAATAAATACCATTTAATAGTTGATGACTAAGTATATGAACAATTGATCATCTAATTTAATAGTTGGCGCTGATATTAAATTACATTTGATGACTAAGTATCAAAATCTTAAGCTGGTAAGAAAAGCTGACAAATATATTTGAGTTTTAACACGTTTCTCATATGCAAGTTATACGAAAGTTAATTGGGTTTACATTCGTCAGATTGTTTCAATTCCATAAAAAATATTTGTAATTTAATTGAATACACTGTTCGAGGTTTTGAGTTATATTTAGGCATTTTAAATCCTTTAAGGACTTTCATATAGTATCACTATCTGGTGATCCATATAAATAAGCTATTACAATGTCCATAAGATGCATATGAAGTCCTTCAAAAATTTCAAGACTCATTATAAATCGAAGTGTAATTGCATCTACCAAGGGAATGTGTTTGCTCATAATCAATACCAATGTTTGTGAAAAAACTTGTACCGCAAGTTTTTCTTTTATTATATATTTGTACCAAGACCAATTTGTAACCAATAGGCTTTACATTTTCAGGTATTTGAGCTATAAGTCCTGAAACTTCATGATTTTGCAAGTGAATTTGTATTTTTCCATTTCAGCCAATCACTTCTACATTGGCATTTTTGAATAGATTGTGATTCAAAATCTTTGCTTTCTTTTATTAAATTCGTAGCTACTGCATATACAAATATTCTCCATATTCATTATTTGAATATTTTGGATTTTGAAATAGTTAGTATTAACGAATGATCTTTAACTTCATAAATCCAAATATAATGAACTTTTAAAGTTGGATTAGAGGTTTTTTTAGTCTAGATATGTCAACTTTGTTTCTTTTTATTTTTGTTAGAAAAATAAAATTTTAAGGATATTTTAGGAGTTAGCCAAACAGAAGGGGCCATTTAGCAATTTTCCAAGTTTTCCAAGCATTTTAGGACTATTTCATGCATTAACCCAACTTGTGGGGCCATTTTAGCAATTTCCATCTAGGGTCATTTTAGCAATTTTCATCACCTTTGAACATGTTGGTATTTTCATATTGAGTCATGTGCATTAAGGTCATTGTGTGAATTCCATGAAAAATTCGAGTCCTTTAGAGCATGTTGGTATTTTCCCATTGAGATATGTGCATTAAGGTTATTTTATGAAATTTCATGTTAAAATTGAGTTTCTAAGACCATGTTTGTATTTCCATGTCGATACATGTCTACTAGGGTTACTTAAATAATGACTAAAAACCAAGTTTCTAGGGTCCATTAGGGTCATCTAGGTAATAGTACATTAAAACTAATATTTTAGGGTCATGTAGGTATTTTCATGTCGATATATGTCCATTAGAGTCATTTAGATAATGGCATATTAAAACCAAGTCTCCATGGTCATGTTGGTATTTTCATGTCAATGCATGTCCCTTAGAGTCACTTTGGTAGTGGTATGTTAAAAATCGAGTGTCTATTTTTAAGCCATTACTATACGTGTATTTTTTTTATAAAATCCAAGGCAATATCCCCGTATTAAAATAGTCCATAGATGTTTTCCAAAATATGAAAGGTGTCTCATTGATTATTTTATTTAAAAGAATACCTCTTTAAATAAGTAAATCAAATTTTTTTGATTGTTCCATGAAATAAAACTTTTATGTTCCTCTAGGTTTTCTAGAAAGGTTCAAAAAATATTTTGATTTTCAAAATTAATTAAAATCTGATTTACTTGTAACTAGAATAATAACATTAATTTTAGATAATTTTAAAATATGGGAATTATAATTAAACACTAAAACTTAAAACTAATTTAAATCATGGTTTATGATAACATGTAGTTAATATGTACCTATATATGGGCATCATGGGGGTGCTTTGTTAGTATATGTCCCTATGCTAATTGGATTGGATTAGGCATATAATAGATAATAATGCAAACCAATCACTTTAGTGAATGATTTAAGGTTTTCCTTCATGTTAATGGCGTGATTGGCACTCATGCAAACACTAATTGGATGAAGCCCATAAAACACAATGCCTTCCAGAGTTAGTAATAAGTTACAATGATGAGATCCTTATGCATCAAAGTCGTGTTTGTAAACATGTTCCTAGTTATCGTATTGTCAAGATAGGGCATTAACAATGCACAAAGACTAGCATATGCTATGCCTTTATGCATTTGATGCATGTAACTTTTTGATCTCATAAAAGTTGAAAAAAGATACATGGGGATAGCATGTGGTGCTTGTTTTATGGAAACAAGTTCACTGAACGTGGCTCGTATAAGAGCTTATTTGGTAGAAGCCACTCAAGTGTCTATGAAATATGTTCTGCTGTGCCAGTCATGTACATTAGTCCTAAGACTTAGGATACTAGGTCATGTTGCATGAGGAGTGTCATTCTTTGATTCCATCACGAACGAGTCCACAATAGATGGATGCTTATCATAAGGTGGTTTTGGGTATGGCATGAACCATATGAAGGTGTATGAGTGATCTAGAAAGGATTCACAACTCCAAGTGACATTGGAGACATCTTTCATTTGTTCTTGACTTTGGTTAAATTGATAAAGTTGTTGGCCAATGCATGATGAATTTAAAAAAAAAAAAACTATTTCTTTGAATTCTTGAGGTTAACAGAAAGCTGTAGAAACTAAGATAGATTGATACATGAGCAGACACTGCACCATGCTCATGGTCTTTCTAAGAGATCTGGTGAAATGACCGAAGTACACTAAAAGGCTTGTTACTAAAAGGATTCTTAAAGAGGTCATATGATGCCTTGCTAGAGGCCAACCTTGGTCTATAAAGATAAATACACTTAATTAGGCAATTATGTTTATTGTCGTTATGATGGAAGCCTAATGGGTCATATAAAATAAGATGATTTATTAGATTAAAATCGTGATTTAATTAAGTTTGACTTAATTAAATAAAAGCTAGAATGAGGATGACTTAATTGAATAAGTTCAATTAAGAATAATTTAAGACATAATTAGATTTATGAATTCTAATTAGAGATGTCTTAAAATGACAATAAAGATAAGAATATCTAATCAAGATAATATCTATTAGTAGACATTGTTTTAAGGAAAATGTTAAATAATGCCAAATAATTGAATTTGGATAATTATTTAATTACTTATTTAATATTATTTACATGAAGTAAAAATTATTTTAGTTGGGCTAGAAAATTTAATTATGAA
Source organism: Adansonia grandidieri (assembly GCA_038382065.1). NCBI lineage: Eukaryota > Viridiplantae > Streptophyta > Magnoliopsida > Malvales > Malvaceae > Adansonia > Adansonia grandidieri. The sequence goes on along the minus strand of JBBYHK010000023.1, from coordinate 10,266,002 downwards.
TTAAATTATCTAACATGCAAGTTAAAAGCTCTGATTATCAAGTCAAAAAGGTTTAGTTGTGACATGGACTAACTATCTTTGGTGTGCTGTTGGGGTAAAATATTAATAAGTTAATATTAAGGCCCAATCTTAGACAAGCTAATTAAAATAGTTTTAATTAGGCTCCAAAAAACACTCCAAAATGAGGCCATCTTTTAAGTATGTTAGTAATGGGTTTAGTTGATCCAATAGTTAAGCCTAACCTAACCCAAGATGTATTTAAATATATTATTAGGGCTTTTTGGCTAAAAAGAACATTAGTAGAAACCCTAGGCACCAACTCTAGATTTCTCTAAGGGGTTTTGCATAACTCTTTGCTTCTCAAAGCTTTCTTTGCACAATTTTACTTTTTCTAAGTGTTCTTGAATCATTTCTGACACAATGAAAGTAGAAAAATATTTTTCTAGCCATTGAAAGATTAATTTTTCATGAAAGTTGTGAAATTGGCCAAATCTTGAAATTGCTACTTTCCTAAGCCTGATTGTGGTTATTTGTATTCCAAATCGTTAGAAAATGTTTTTTGTCATAATGAAATATAGAAAATCACTTTTCTATTTCAATGGAATCAATAATTGTGATTTTTAAATCTGTTCATTGGCATTTACAAAAATAGCTACTGCCCCACGAAGCTATTTCTCCTTCTCTTTGGTGCAATAGGTAAAGGAATTATTCTCGAATCACATCGGATCTATACTATTAACAAGATACCTCTTGGTTAAGACTTAAGAAGCCTTCTAGCCAGCACCAGAGAACCAATGAACCTCATGAAGGCTCCAAGAAGGAGAAACATAGTTAAAGGCGTATGTGTGGATCACCGTTAGAGGCAAGACACTTAGACTGCTTTTGGCCTCAAGAATAGATTATAGTAATCAGCCCATGGTGCATTGTGTAAGAATGGGCATGGTTAGAGTTAGGAGTCTCTAAGTAGGTATGATTTCTATCAGATTTATGTTTTAAACTGTAGTCCAATCACATGTACATCTCTTCCTAAGATCTTCAGAAAATTTGGATGTTTCTTTATTTAATTCTGCTATGTATGTTTAACTCTAATTAAATTTTTATGCCTGTATCGATATGCAAAAGCTAGGGATTTATTACATGCTTCTCTTTCCCCATGCATAGTCGATTCCCTAACCCTTTGACTTAAGTCTTTGGTTTTTTTTAAGTAGACTTTGGGGTTTTTTTGGAGGTTACCTAATCTTTTAAAGGTGAACTCTAATAAGTGACTAATCTCATCTAGCCTAAATAGATTGATGGCAACTCTAAGATTATTGGCCATTTTGCAATAGCCAATTTAGAGAGAAATAAAAAAACTGTTTAATCCAACTTATTAAGTTTCATCCTAATACTAAAAAAAGATATTTACCTAACTAAGTTTGAAGTGTTGGATTCATATTCTGCATGTTACAATAGCCTGGCAACTCTGCTGGGGATGTTAGAGAGTCATACCTAGAATTAATCATGTGTTATCCAATATCTTAATTAATTGGTTTATTAAAAAATTAATTATAATTTCATTGGTTTTCTTAGGTAATTGTTCATGAATAATTATTATTACTTGATTTATTTAGTTTTTGCTATTTATTTTCATGTTATAATATTTTGCTTTAATTTAGAGCATTTTGCATAAGGTTTGTAGAATAGGCTTTAAAAAGTTTGTTCATTCCCCCTTCACACATTGTTTACATGTTTATACATGAGATTCTCTGCTGAAGTTATGGAGGGAGCATAGATGATCCGATATTTTAGGAAGGGGATGTAGTAGCTCTACCTTTATGAGGTGTTAACCTATACATAGGCTAGTGAAAAGCCTACCAGATGTAAATTTCTAAGCTTTCTTAAAGTGTTAGCCTATGCATGGGCCTGGAAAATATTTACATCAGAGCTTCGTTAGTGCTTTCCTGATTTAAGGAACAATTCAAGAACCTATTTAGACCTTAAAGACAAACTCATATTGTGAACCATAGCATCCAGCCTCCTTGAGTTTTCCATAAACTAGGTACACATGGGGGAACATTTCTTACTTTTACCTTTTTATTTTATGCCCTGAGCATGTAGATCAAGTAAGAAGATTTTTCACTCCTTTTAAAAGATGTTATCACTCCTACATTTTTTTTAAGATAGACATTTGGCAATGATGAAATGAATATCATCACTTATAATTTACACATTTTCACCTTGAAAGGCATCGCAAGGCCTTTACCACATAATACATACGTGTAAACAATGTGGAATAAACCTTTGCCACCTATAAGGCTATTCCTTTGCCCTAACAGGCATTATAATGCCTTGGCAGATTCTCCTAAGGTAACCTTTATATTTCTTATGTTAATTCTTTTGTTGTTTTTCTGTGCTAACTCTTTTTTCTTCTTTATGTATTACCTTATCATCATAAATAGATCAAGTAATGATGAACAAATATCTTATTGCTTGCAATGGGACTAATGCTTTCCTCAAAGGCATTATAATGCCTTCTTTTATTAATGGAGCAATATTTGTTGATAATAAGCCTCTTGTATATATTATGTGTACTACTTTGCCATTCCCATCTTTTAACGAATTTCATTAACATCATTGCACTCACTTGTGTATGCACATGCACAATAAATTCATTCATGACATGTATTCCATGGGGGTGAGGGAGTATAGCAAAGGTTTGCTTGAATTTAAGAATTTCTCTAAAAGAAGTCTCTCTTTTATATCAAAATTGTACAGACTATCATAGAAAATGAACCTTTAGCATAAATAGAAATGATGGAAATAGCCTATTACAAGGCCCAAAAAGCAACGATGAAAGGAAAAGATGCAGGCACAAATTTTATGGAATTAGTCACTATTAAAGGAAAGATGCCTAAAAATGTAAATTTGGGCAACCAAAGAAACACCTTTATCACTATTGTTGGCTCATCTGGGCATAGAAAGCAAACCCTTCAAGAGGCCTATCTTGCAAGAATTATGACTATAATATACATCAACCTCAATGCTCACCAAGAAGCAATAAACACAAGAATAAGACCTACTCTTGATGATTCAATGGTTATAGACCTCGATAAACTTCTCAAATAAGAAAAATCCCAAACTTAAAGCCAAAAAAGGGCCTAACTTTACAGCGACAAAGAGAAAAACTATCACCTCAAAAAAGACATAAGGTAATAAAAAAAGCTGAAGAATTTAGTAGTGTTGATGCTAATGAATTAGGGTTGGTTCTGAACCTAATTATCCCCCCTAAGTTTAAGGTGACAGATTTTGAAAAGTATAATGGCACGACAGCCCCATGAGTCCACATCAAAATGTTCATCAGGAAAGTGATCAAGCACAAGTACAATGACAAGTTATTAATTCACTGGTTTTAAGATAACTTGTCTAGCACAGCAACAAGGTTGTATAATGAGTTAAACCAAAGGCAGATTTAAAACTGGAATGATCTGGCCATACCATTCCTTCAATAATATAAACATATGATAGATTGGATACTAGACTAATTGTTTCTCCAGAACATGGGGAAGAAATGGATCAAAATATTTAAGCAACATGATCAGAGGTAGAGGGATATAGCACCCTAAGTGTAACCACCTTTGTTAAAAAAGAGATGGCTTCTAACTTTTTGAGTGCACTATCTACTCCATTTTTCGATAAGCTAATAGAAATGCTACAAAAAACATTACGGACATAGTGCTTTCTTCTAGGATGATTGAGAATATAATTAAGAGTGGAAAGCTTAAAAGAGGTGAGGTATCTAGTTCTGAGGAAAAGAAGATGCCTAAAAATAAAAAGTCTTAGCCCTTACCTATGGGGGACAATGGTGAAGGAGTTGTAACCTATACCATTAATATATTTTGAGCTAGTTTGCTGCGGATAATGCTGCACCAAGTCTCTCCTTAAATTTCAACCACAACCATTTTTCCTTATGTCTAGCACAATGGCCGTGTCCTTAGTCAAACTCATTAATTTGCCAATAAAACTAGTGAGAATTCAAAAGAGATGAAAGGGCATTATGGATAGGATCCTCATAAAGCCAATTTCAATGTCCTACACAGAATTACTCCTTAAGCTTATCTAAGATCAATTGGTCTTACCAACATATTCTGATCCTTTGAAACCACTTTACCAAAAAAGTAATGACAATAGCTTCAGCTATAGTTCTTATGTTGGAAACTTGGGCTATTCCATAAAGGATTGCTAGGCTTTTAAAAGTAAAAGTGCAAAATTTGGTTGAAACAGGCTTGTTGATCTTTGAGGAAGAAAACTAAGTCAAACATGTAGTGGTGGAATCTTTTTATGGTAGGGAAAATTATGACATGTGCCATATTTGAATTTTCCCTTAGAATGTGAGAATTTTCATAGTTCACTTAATCTTATTTTCATCATCTTTATGGAGTCCCAAGTTTTATGCATTACAATTTCCATTCGATTACCTTTTATTTGCTCCATTATATCTTTTTTTATTCATTTTGTTAATTCCTTCATTTTTTAAAATTCCAAATGATAAACGAAAAGACAAGTAGTGTAACACTCTGGGATTTCATTTTGAAAATTATAACCATATTAGTAAACTAAAGAAAAAAATCAAAAAATTAGATCTCATATTTTGATAATGAGAAATAATTGTTTTACAAGATTGTGAATCCTCTTGGATGAAATCCTTCAACTTTGCCCTTTTTTAGCAAATAACCTTTCAAACCACAATGATCATATTTGAGGTGATAAATGATCTTTTTTTAGCCCTTGCATGTAAGACCATTCTTCTACCACCTTTGTTGAGCCTATAGAATTCCTTTTTCAAATATAACAAACTTGAGAATAGCTTTCTCCAATGGGGCAAGCTTAAATAACCATTTCTAAAAAATGAGGAGAAACTCATATTTCTCACTCATGAAATGTCTTGTTTCATATAGGTAAATGTCAGAACCCTAAAAAAAATAAAGAAAAAAATATGTGATTAAGATGCTCAAAATGAATTCAAGAAAAAAAACAATCATTTCCCAGGGAAAGACTCTTTAACTTAGTCATCGTGTTTGGGATCTAAGCCTCATTTCATTATTCCTTCACAAATAGGAAAATTATTTCCTTTGTTATCCCTTTTGAGCCTAGTGAATTTTTCTTTTTTAAACCCTAATCAAGGATCACTATCGCACTTGGGGCAAAGGTAAAATAAACTTTCAAGAAAACGTGAGAGTTAGATCTTATCTATGAAGTTGTGAAAGAATTTCCCTTTGTCTTGGGGAAAATATGAATATGGATCAAGTGTGGAAGCCTTGAATCCCCTTCACAATGAAAAAACCAAAAAAATAGAAAAAAAAAGAAAAATGAAAAAGTAAAGATTGAAATGAAAAATAAAGGAAAGCAAAAAAAAAAAGGAAGGAAAAGGAAGAAACAAAAGTAATCATCATTTAAAATAGGAGAACACGAAACTCCTCATGAAGAAAAAATGATCCATGATTTAATCATCCTTAAACACATGATTTATGCCTACTGACCCTTTCTTTCTACAACCCCAGACCTTGGCCTATGTTAAGTATCTTGTCTATTTTGATCAAGCATAGCCATTAAAGCTAATGGGTTTATTCCCTAGGAATAATTCACAAAACCATTTTTGGATAAATTTAAAATCTTCGAAAGCATAATAAAGCAATTGCAAAAATGAAAAAGAATGACTCAAATTAAAATGCCTCAAAAAGGTAATAATAGTCATAAGATGACACCTAAGTTGACAACTTGAAAATACATCTTAGGCATAATTTTAGTTGGACAATTCGCCAAGGGCACATTTCTTATCTAAATATCTTTATAATAACCACTTCTTGCTTTTTAAATAAGAATCATAGGGATGATTGTTAGCATCTTTATTACTTGGGATTTTTTCTGAATATCTTTATGATATAACCCTTTCTTGCTTGCCCATTGTCTACAAACATGGATTCAACATTTAAATGAAACATTCCAGTTCTTTTAATTTATTTTACCTTCTGCCTCTATTAACTTCATGATCCATAAATGAACAAAGAAAGAGTTTAATGCATCACATTTATTACAAAGCATGAACGAGAACTAACAAGTCAAATGATAAACATAAAAATTCCTATGTCACTTTGATAAGGAATTCGAGGATAACTTTTTCAAGCATGATAATGATCATTAACAAAACGACTTATGGGCTTTTATCTATGAAAAGAATAGTGGGCTTAGGTTCAAGCATTGCTAACATTGATGATTCCCTATTTGCATTAATATCCCATAAAAAAGCAAAAAAAAAAAAAAAAGAGAACTAGGAAAATATAAACATATAAGGCTTTTGAGTTAAGAAATATGCATCACGAAAGGGTAAATGCTTTAACGTGTGAACTTAGAAGTTTACAAAAAGGTAGGTTAAGATAATACACTTGGGATTTACCTTGCCATAAGTTGGAAGCATAAGCTTTTATTGTAAAAGTTTAAAAACTAGAAAGTCGAGGAACTTGTAAAAGGTTTAAAAAATGATAATTCAATTTAAGACCAAATCTAACTAGAGCATTCTCTGATTTGAAAAGAAAGGGAAAGATTTAAGGATTCCATGGTTTTGATCTTTACATATGCATTTGGGCACTTGCATCATTTAGGTCTAAGCATTATTGATCAGCATATGAATCATTTCATATGCATTTACAAATCTTTAAAAATATTCACATATGCATCATTTTACGAGAATCTGCATCCTTTACCATCTTTGTATCTGTACCGCTTCACATGAGATTCTATTATTGTTGTTTCTTGCATTAGCATTACTTAGGGCATTGGCACTTCAACAGTTGTTAGTAATTGCATTTGCATCATTTTGTGAAATATTTACACTATTTGGCATCTATTTGTTCAAAAACATTTACATATGCATCGTTTCATGTGCATTAGTGTCATTCATTACATACACCACATGGCAGTGCATAGGCATTGCATAACATTCATAATATGTGTTACATTACATTTTTAAGGAAATTTTTGAAATTTAACTAAGGAAAACTTTTCAAGAATTTAATTTGAAAACTTTTTGGAGATGAACCATCTCCAAAACACTTTTGGTAGTCTCTCTTGAAGATATTTTATTAAGGACTTTCAAAAACTCTCTTAAGGATATGTCATTAAGTACTTTAAAGTATGTCTTGAGGATATTTCATTAAAGATTGTTGGAGCCTCTCTTGTGTATACTTCAACAAGATATTTTCAAAAATTCCTTTAAGAATATTTTTATTAGAAACCTAGAAAGCCTCTCTTGAGGATACTTCATCAAAGAAATTCTCAGAAGCCTCTCGAGAAGATGTCACCAAAGCTTCTCTTGATGATATTTTCATTAGAGATTTTCAATGCCACTCTAAAAAACATCCCAAAATCCTCTCTTAAGGACATTTTATAAGAAAAACAACTTAAAAGCCTCTTTTAAGGAGATTTTATTAAAAATTTTCAAAGCATTTCCAGAGAAGATCTCAAAAGCCTCTCTTGAGAACTTTTTTTTATTAGAAAAACATCCAAAAGTCTCTCTTGAGAACATTTTTATTAGAAAAACATTCAAAAGCCTCTCTTAAGGATATTTTATCAGAGATTTTCAAAGCCTTTTTAAAGGACATTTTTATCAGAGAAACATTTCAAAAGTCTTTCTCAAGGATATATCAAAGATTTTGAAAGTTTTTCTTGAGAATGCCTTCCAAGCTTCCCATGAGGTCTATCTTTCTTAAGACAAATCTATTCCTTTACAACGAGTCAAGCATTGGGGCTACCACTAAGCTATTCTCTCTTTTTAAAAATCAAACTTATTTTTTAAATCATTTTCTTTTTTGGTATTAATTTTCTAATTTCTATCAAAAAATATCCTAGATAAAATCATGTTTATAGTTTTTGCCCTATTCTTGATCATTAGTAATAGCCAAAAAGAGGCAATTATAGATGCCTAATTTTATCTAGGCCCTTTTCAAGCTTTCATCTTGGATTTCTATAATTGATTTTTCCAATATCTGACATCACCAAAGGTTTTGTTTTCCTTGCCTCGAAGTAGATGGACGTGCCTAATGACTAAAATTGAACAAAGGAAAATAATTGGAACAAAAAATGCAATATTTCATGCAAAAACATTTAGATGTATCCATAACCTTAATGTATTGATACAATGTAGGTTAAGCCATTTCCTATTCTCTAGGACATTAAAGTATCGATACGTTTTGTTAGTGTATTGATAAATTAGTCGATGATGTATCAATACAGTATTATATGTATCAATACATCATGGCAAAAACCAGGCATATTGAGTGAGATCATATAGGATTGGCTAGTGTTTGATCATTTCAAATAACCATGGATTATATTTTAATCATACAAACTAACCTTTTACTTTATTATTAAAATATATAAAGCTTGTACTTATTTCTTCTTCTTTTTTCTTTCCTTAACTAAAACCATTAGAATTTAACTAGACTTTTTCCCATTAAGGTAAACTCTACATTCATGTTGGAGGCTAATGGGTTTGTAATTAGGCTTTTCTAACCAAGGGAGATTATTTTGATTTTTGAATACCACGAATGATAACTTGAGTTAGGGCTAAATTATCTAACATGCTTGGGATTGTAAAATAGCCTTTCTTGAGGGGTATTGACATATTTAACCATGCATGGGATGCATTAAAAAGGGTGTCATTTCATGCCCTAAATTAGCCTATTATAATCTTAAGTAATGGAAGAGGTTAACTTGTTAACCAGTGCATGGAAAACAAAAGAAAAGATAAAAAATGGATTGTCATTGGAAATATAGGGGACAATCAGCCAAAAGGGTTTTATCACCCTTTATTCGATTCTTTCAGGGCTATTGAAGGCAATTTTGTTCACTTGGATAAAAGAAGAAACAAAAAAAAATAAGAGGAAAAAAAAAGGAAAAAGAAAGAGCTTTCATCTTTGAAGGTAGTTTTTTTTTCTTCATTTTTATGATAGATTTGTTATCATGTCCATGTCAATGTTGATTGTGTTATGATAGCTTCTATGTGGTAGTGATAGTGATTTTCCTTCTTTAGGTTGTTAAATAAAATTTCAACTTTAGAGATAAAAATTAGTTTCTATTTGTTTCTTGAGATGTTAGACTTAAAAATATATGTGATGATATTTTGGTAAGATTAGTTTGGTTGTGGTAGAATACTCTCTGTTGACATCTAATTTTGTCTGAGTCCTTTCAAACCACTTATGTGTGATAGAAATGCACCCTCTCTCTTTCCCAATCAAATTTTGACATCCAATGGCCTAATTGGAAAGTTTAGGATGCTCGCGGACTCAAGTACAGACATTTGGAAAGCCAAAATAAGGATGCCCAAGCAAATCACATGGATGTATCGATATATTTAGATTTGGTATCAATATTGCATGCATTTTCATGAGTTTCTAGCCTAAGGGAAGCAAATATATCGATACATTTGCATTACGTTTCGATACTTCATGCATTTGCATCGATACATCTTCAAGTTTGGATGAAATTTGGCTACTATGAACCATATGTATCGATTATATTTCATGATCTATCGATATATTGGTGCATAATGTATCAAGACATTAACATATGTATCGATCTTTATAAATGAATTGGCACGAAGATTCTGTTCACTTCGGATTGCCACCATTTCATGTTTTTAACTAGGCAAGCTACCAAATGACATGCAATTTGATTTATTTCCAACTGTTTTAAGCCTACTTTGGTTAAAATGGAATGGGATGCTATTTTGAGTTAAAAATAAGAAACCTTTCATGCATAGGGTGAAAATATACCAATTTCAAGAGAGCTATCATCTTTAGGGTACATATCTAAGCTTGCCAACTGAACAATTTGGCTCCATGCTCCATTTATAAGGTTTTAGACCTTTGCTTAGATCACCTACTGATTTAGGAGGTTTTTTTGTAAGCAAGCTTACATGAAATGTCAAATGGAAAGTATGGATGTGTGAGGATGAAAAGTGATCAGCCAAAAGGGGTTTTATAACCTCTTAAGGCATCCAAAACAAAAGAAAGAGATAGAGAGAGAGAAACGGTTGGGTTTTAGATGAAAGAAACCAGAAAAGAAAAAAAAGAAAGAAAATGAGAGAAAAAAGGAAGAAAATGATAGAGTTCTAGAAAGCTTGCATCAAGTGGTTTTTCCACTTTGTTTTTACCTATTGTTCTTTTTTTCATGTGAGCCTGGTGATCCTAAGCTATGGTTTGTTCGATGGTTTAAGCTAAAAGGGTAAAAACAAAGTTTACGGCTAAATCTTGAGCAATGATTTCCAAATGCTTTTAGCTTGTTTTCTTTGATAGTTTTTATTTAAAGTTTCACCAAAATTAACTTTCTATCAAGAAAATTTATTTTGATACATTTCAAACTAAGTTTGCAAGATTTATGGTTATTTTTATCATGTGATTTTCTTTATTCTTACCATTTCTAGTTATCTCTTGTTATACATTTCTCATGTTATATATGATGCATGCATTTCATGATATTTTTATGACATATGAATATAGGTTAAATTTCCATGCCATTTTTTTGAGATATTCTAGTGATGACAACATCCCTGTACATATTACTCTTTCTAAATCTAAGTCAGTAAGCATGTCTTTGTGCATAAGCATCACACATGATATTCTTCTCATTTGCTTTTGAAAAATAAAAAGACAAGAAAATAATTTTAAGGTGTATTTTGGAAGCTAGTCAAACTTATGGGTCTTTTACAATTTTTCCAAAATTGTTTTCATGATTATTAGGGACCATTTTGCAATCTCCATGAATTTTAGGGTCATTTAGTTTATTTTATATGATCTAGGGTCACTTTAGTATTTGCCATGCATTTAGATCATTTAGTTATTTTTATAATCTAAGGACCATTTAGCAATTTCCAATTTCCATGCATGTTAAGGTCATTTAGGTTACTTTTATAATCTAGTATCACTTTAGTATTTTCCATGCACTTTAGGACTATTTAAAGTATTCTACATAATCTAGGTTCATTATAGAAATTTCTATCATCATAGGATCATGTGGGTATTTTCACGTCAATATATGGTCATTGAAGTTATTTTAATAAGTTCTTAAGAAAACCAAGCCTCTAAGGTCATGTGGAACCTTTCATGTCGAAACATGTCCATTACCTTCAAGTAATAGTACCTTAAAATCAAACCTCTAGGGTCCTGTGGGAACTTTCATGTTGAAGCATGTCCATTAGGCGTGTTTAGGTAATAATACCTTAAAATTGAGTCTGTAAGGTTATGTAGGAACTTTCACGGCAATACATGTACATTAGGATCATTTAGGCAATAGTGCCTTAAAACCGAGTCTATAAGGTCATGTGGGAATATGTTGATAAATGTCCATTAGGATTACTTAAGTGATATTACATTAAACCTAGTCATAGGGTCATGTGGGAATTTACATGTTGATGCATGTCCTTTAAAGTCATTTAGTTAATACCATGTGAAAAACCAAGCATATATTTTTATTCATTATTATATATGTTTTATAAAAATTTGAGGCAATATCCCAAAGTTAAAATAGTCCATAGATATGCTTTCAACATATGAAAGTTATTTAATCGATTATTTTAAATAAAGCAATACCTTCTTACATGTGTAAATTAAAATTTTTTATTTTTTCGAGAAATAAAATGTTCATATTCCCCTAAGCTTTCCGAAGAGGTATAGAAAATATTTTGATTTTCAAAATTGACTGAAACTCAATTTACTTGAAATTGGAATAATAACTTTATTTTTAAACAATTTCAAAATATGGGAATTATAATTAAGTACCAAAAAAATTAAAATTAGTTTTAATCAAGATTTAGGATAACATATAATTAATAGCATTGATTTACGAGTGTCATAAAAAGGGTGCATCTTGCTCTACGCGTAATCGACTCTTAAACCTTTTTCATATGAATCTCTGATTTTTATCTAACTTTAGAGTTTGGTTTTTAGGGTTTTGTATCAAAAGAAAAATTCTAGTATGGGTCCAATCTCACTTAGCCAAAACAGATCAATGGTAACTATAAGTCTGTTGGTTATTTCATAATGACCATTTAGGGTGAAGTTGATGTGTGCTTCAATCGACTTACTTAGTCTCATCCCAATATGAAAAAAAAGGAAAGAAATTTATCCGTCAAAATCTAGTTTGGAGGATTAACGCTTGGCATGTTACAACACTATATGATGTTTAACCTTGTCTTCTCTTTTTTTTTCTTTTATAATTTGCTTCAAGAAAAAGGTTTTCATCTTTGGAATAAAATATGCTTTTTGATTGTTAAAATCTTATGTCTGATACATATGTGGAGATTTTTATTATTTTGTTCATCCTTTGAAAGGTTTATAAGCTTGATGATACTAAGTTTTAAAGCTTAGGTGACGGTTTGAGCAAAGGTTTTAACCTTATGGTAGCCAAACTTTAGGCCAAACCTTGTATTCTTTATTTAAATAACCTGGATTATGAAATAGTTAAGATTAGCCAACAACCTCTTGGCCTAATGACTAGAAGAGTGCCAAAGCTGGCATGTAAATTTGGGTTCAATTCCACGTATCTCCTTTTTCCCCAAATGTGTCAAAAAAATATTTAGGATTAACTAATAGTCTCTAATTCAGCAATTCATAAATAATAAACATTGAAAGTTGGATCAAGAAGGCTTTTTAGTCTAGATATGTCAACTTTGTTTCCTTTTTATTTTTGTTGAAAAATTTAAGGATATTTTAAAAGTTGATTTTTTCATGCATTTTAGGGCTACGCCTTGCATTGACCCAACTTGTAGGGCCATTTAAGCAATTTTTACCATTTTTAGGGCCATTTCGGTTATTTTACATAATCTAGGGTCATCTTAGAATTTTTTATCATTTTATGGCCTTTTAGGTTATTTTACATAAACTAGGGTCATTTTAGCAATTTTAATCTTCTTAAGAATATGTTGGTTTTTTTTTATATCTAGACATGTGCATTAAGGCCATTCTAGTGAGTTTCGTAAAAAATCCAAGTCCTTAAGAGCATGTTAGTATTTTCAAATCAAGACATATGCATTAAGGTCACTTTATGAAATTTCATGTTAAAACTAAGTCTCTAGGGTCATGTTGGTATTTTCATATCAACACATATCCATTAAAGTTACTTAGGTGACGATACATTAAAATCGAGTCTCTAAGGTCATGTGGGTATTTTCTTATCAACACATGTTTATTGTCATGTACCCCACATGATGATGAGAGACGTGTCCAACTTAAATATATCTTCGATAGGATTTAGGAGTGGTATGGTGAAAAATTAGTGTTTCTTATTATTTGGGATAGGAAAGGTCATCTGATGAATCACTTATCCAATTAAAGGCAACCACGAAGTGGCTGAAAACTTAGAGTTGCCACCAACCATATGGGCTAGGTATGATTAGACACCTATTAAAATTGGTATTTCAAGTTACAAACTTGGAGATTTGATTTTATAGTCTACGTATTCCAAAGTTTGTTAAGAGGGCCTGAGATTCAGTTATGCGTAAAGAAAGATTAGTACCCCCATAATGCCATAAATCTGTACTCTCTGGCCATTGGTTATCTCGGTTTTAGTTTTATTTGTTTTTAAAATAGTCATCACTCGTATGTAATCATCTTTATGATGCATTTTTGGAAAAACATTTTTTTGAAAATGTTCGGGCCTTAATTCAAGCTTAGTAGGACTTTTACATGACGCGAAAAATCATTGTAGTGCAAGTCTATCGAGCCTATTTCGAGGCATTCAAATGCCTTGGTTCGAGAAAATCGGTTACTTTTGCCTAATATTGAAAATAGGGAACAACACCATGTTGTCCTTCTCAAATTTATTTTGAGCTTATCTAAAGGTTTTAGGTGGCAAACAATATACCTTGGACTCGATGTGGATTAATATAAAAATATTCAAAAAAATCCTAAAAAATCTCCTTCTAGGAGAAAATAATTTTTGAAGTCAAAGTTGGTTCAACATTGACAACATGTGTAAGGGAAAAAGTGTAGCAAAATTTGAAAAATCATCCCAGATTCATTCAAACTCAAAAAAATCATAAATTATAGCTTTCTAGAAAGAGAATTTCATGTGGTTTTCAAGAAAAATATTTAAAAAAACCATAAAAATTATCTCATGTTTTGAAACAGCCCAAATAGAATACTAATCATTGATTCCAAGGGTTCCAACCAACAAAGGTTCAAAAAAACTCCCTTATCTGAGCACATCTTAAGGAAATTAGATACCGTTGGAAATTTAGTTTGATTCCCTCTAAGGAAAAAGTATCAAAAAATTAAAGCAGTTGTTTAGGGTTCAAAAATAATTTTTGAAATTAGGGTTATAATGCTGCCATTACTAAAGTAGAGTTATCCTATGAATTTGGCTATCCTAGTCATGTATTGAGGTCTCGAACATGCGATATTCATCATTCGAGATCCATAGTTGTGGAATCATAGATACATTCAAAATCTCGAAGAGTTAGGCCAGTAATAATCCATTATCCATGCCATTTGACTAACAAAACTTAGGCTCATGTCAAAGCTTTTCATGAAACATTTCAAAAAACAATTTTTAAAGGCTAAAAACAGTTTTTATTTTGCCTAGTTAAGCCATGAATCCAAACATAGATACTTGGTTTTAATCCCAAGTTCGAACATTAACATAATGAAAACATTAAATCAAGACTAAAATTCTTATTGTTTGAAAACAATCTTGACTAAACTTCTTTGGTGGTTTTCAAAACAAATTTTACCGCACAACATAACACATCAAGAAGGCAATTTGACAAATGTCTAGAGAAATAAAACATGGTCAAGACATCCAACAAAAACAATCATAGAAATAGCATTATCAAAAAGCTTACCACCTATAAATTGTGCTCAGGAAGGTAAACAACTAGCTAGTCAATATCATGGAATGATAATGAACATTTTATAACTATGAATCTTGACTTAAGAATGGAGAATAGCACCAAAACATTCAAAACAAAGGTTGTTAAGCATCACTAAAATAGAAAGGATGATTTTAAACATGAAAACCACATCATAAGCTCATCAAGATGTTGGAAACAACTAGTAATCCTAAAGAAAATGCATGGATCCTATTTTGGTGTTCATGGATACAAGAAAAAGATTCCCTAAAATGAGGTGATAATGAGTTAAAAATGCAAGAAAAAAGGTAAAAATAAGGGTTAAAGATATATAGCAACAAGCTTTAATCCTTACCTTTTCTTTCTTCTTTCTAAGCTTTTTCTATGATTTTGTTTAGGTTTTTTGGTTTTTTAGTTTCAACTCACGTTTTTTTCTTTTGCTTGCTATGGCATAGAAAAAAGTAAAGATAAAGATGAGCTTTTTAGTGGTATAGGAGAGGAAAGTTTTAGAGCAAAGGAACCATGAAAATGGGGTTTTTTTAGACTTTTTTTAGGCTACTTTGGGGAGCCACATGAAAAATGTAAAAATCAAGTGTGTAGATCTTTTCTACTAAGTCAAAAACTTGTTTTATAGCCATGTGTATAGCCAAGCACCAAAGCACAAAGGAAAATTTTGAGCTTTCCACACGTACTCAAGAGTCTATCCAAGTACTATTCTCAGCATTTCTGCTTCCCATTGGTTGGAGTAGCCAATGTGGTGCAGTAGCTAGCTTTACACATATGAAAATAGGGAAAACCAACGGTAACCTTAAACAAACCATATTTTGTCATGAAAATGTCTCTTTTTTTAGCTATTAAGGCCTTAAAAAAATCAACCAAACCGAATCTTAAACCTAATGGTAAAGGCCTGGTACGAATCTGAGTGATTTATAGAGCCGAAAACATGGTTAAACTCATATTTTGAATAAATATGATACATTAGGTCTAATTCTATCAATACATTTAGGTAACATATCAATGCATTTGGTCCAAAAATCATAACTTAATTACTACCAAGCCCCATATCAACACAGTGGGTTGATGTATCAATACATTAGGTGATATATCAATGATCACCACTTGGTATTGATACAACCTAGGGTTTCTTAAATTTGGTGATGTGACAGCCATGTATCAATAATTTAAGGCCATGCACTGATATAATCAATTGAAATAGTGGATTTTGCTTAGCTTTGTCTCCACCAACACCTTACCTCACTTAGAATGAGAAGGGAAAAATTGGTGCTTGCCAATTGAACCTTAGTAATGCCTTATGATGATCGTTTAGAGGTCAGACAAAATTAGATGTCTACAGCTGTCCATTAGGGTCATCTAGGTAATATAGTACATAAAAATTAAGTCCCTAGAGTTATGTGGGTATTTTGATGTCGATACATGTCTATTATAGTCATTTAGGTAATGGCACATTAAAACCTAGTTTTTAGTGTAATGTTGATATTTTCATGTCGATGCATGTCCATTTAGTTAATGGAATGTTTAAAATTAAGTGTCTATTTTTGTTAATTACAATGCACATATTTTTTATAATATCCGAGGCAATATCTTTGAATTAAAATAGTCCATAAATGTCTTCCACCTTATGGAAGATGCCTCATCGATGATTTTAAACAAAGGAATAGCTTGTTTAAATAAGCAAATTAGAATTTTTTGAGTTATTTGAGAAATAAAACTTTCACGTTCCTTTATGTTTTCCGAAAGGGTGCAAAAAATATTTTGATTTTCAAAATTAATTAAAATCTAATTTATTTGTAATTGGAATAATAACATCAATTTTAGATAATTTTGAAATATGAGAATTATAATTAAATACCAAAAAATTAAAATTGATTTAAATTGAGGTCTAGGATAACACATAGTTAATAAGTATCAATATATGGGAGTTGTGGAGGTGTTTGTCCCTCCCTGCGTATAACCAACTTTCGAACTCTTTTACGCAAATCTCTAGTTTTTTTAAGTAGGCTCTGGAGTTAATTTTCAAGGGTTCCTTAACTCTTAAAAGACGAACTCCAATAAGTGATCGATCTCACCAGCTTAAATTCATTGGTCACAACTCCATGATTATCGAGCATCTCGTAATGGCCATTTAGGGAGAAGTCAAACGAATGGTTCTATCTGACTTACTAAGTCTCATTCTAATACTAGAAAAAGAAATTTATCCATCTAAATATATCGTGTTTCGGCACGTTAAGACAATTACTCTTTCTTTAGATTTATTTTTTATCTCATCAAATTTTGGTAGTCAATTTATTTCTGAAAAATGTTTAGCAAATAATATAATTTAAATGCTAGCATTTTTAATTGATGTGTTAAAATACCTAAATCTAAAATTCTTTCGAATTTCAAAATTCTCCGTTTAAACGCACTTTACGAGAGTATGCATATCTTGTTTGTCTGATATTTAATTAGAGACTAACATGAGGGCTCCTAGATTTGCTACATTGGGAATTTATATGGGTTTGGTGCAAAGATGGCAATGGATGGTAAAATTTGGATATTTGGTATTATCCAATCAATTTTCTATGAATTTGTATACTACATATTCACATGGTAATACATTCAAGGCAAAATTGAATATGAATTATTGGATATTTGTTATTAAAAGTCACTTTAGTTTTCATGCAAGTAATGTCATGTATCTACATTCGATAGTTAAATCAGCTCTATTTATATGAATTTTTTATAATTATTTGTATGGATTTTTGAATCCGATATATGTTTACGTATTTAATTCTTAATTTTATATTTTAATCTTTAAAAAAGTAATTTAATAAATTGTGTTATTTATCTGATTTGATTATTCAACAAATATTACTATCTAAATCAAATGCAAATAGTAATATTCAGATAGTAAGTAATAAATTGATTTAAGTGTCCGATCAATTAAGCAAATTTTTAAATTCGAATATTTTAAAAATTACAAATATTCATTCACTGCCATCTTTAATTCAGTGTATGAGCTGGAATTGATTGAAATTTCTTCTCGGCTGTGAGTTAGGGTGTTTTGATATAATTGTAAAGTTTTATAATTAATGTATCATGTTAAATTATTATTATTATTATTTTGCAGATATGATTTATTGGTTAAATAAACCAAAACATCAATGATCGATATGGCTATCTCAGTCTATATCTAATTCGGCGTTTGTGAATAGGAAAACAAATATTAAGATATAATTAGAATGTTCATCCCAAAATTGGCCCCATCCCAACAAAGGGTGTCACTTAATGTTTTTTTAACCTTAGTAATTTGATTTACAAATCTAAAAATAATATTATAAATGATTCAAAGGCCAAACCACATGGAGAAGAAGCAACTAGTTGGAGACCATTTCAACATTTCCATTGATGTGCGGGCACTGGTCGGCTTGCCCCAGTGTTCCCAGAGCTTATAGGATTGTCCCTATCGCCACCACTGTGTTTTTTCCCACTGCTCCAATCTTATATATTTTCCCTGTCTAGCCAACTGTTCTCACTTCTCTCTCTCTCTCTATCTCCTACACTAGTTTGATTTCTGTCACTTGACTTTACAGACTTGTGTTTTTCCTTCTCTCTTTTTTTTTTTTTAATGGGTCAAAGCAATAGTTTTATTGACTATTCATAAAGTTACAGAATATTATTACATAAACACTTCATATAATTTATTAAATTCAATACAAGTCAAGACAATTAAAAAAAGTTTACATTTGATGAATTTACAATTTAAGTGAATTAGTGATACTATTTATTTAAAGCTTTGTTTGATAGACTGAAATGAAAATTGAAAGGATAAAAAATTGGAAGAGAAAAGTAAAAAGATGAAAAATGTAGTTTTTCTTTTCATTGGTGTGCTATCATTTATAAATTAAGATAAAATGATAAAATTTAAAAAATTATGGATAGCTTGTAATATGCACTTAAACTATCTTCTCTTATTTTTGTTTCCTATTGCCATTGTAGTTTGGAATTATTCGCTTTTATGCATTTTGGTGGAAAATAGTATCTTTTTTTTCTTTGCACTTATTTCTCTTTCTCACTAAGTGCAATCAGGATTCACTTTTTTTTTCTCTTCTACCCTTTTCTTTCCATCATTCTTTGTTTCCACTCTATCAAACACACCTTAAATATATTAAAAATAAATATGGATAATTTTTTAAGGAGATTGTATCATGTAATTAACTGCGATGTATAAATTTATACATTGTCACTGATTGAATA
>JBBYHK010000023.1:10232338-10246770 GCA_038382065.1 Adansonia grandidieri | reverse complement strand
GAAACTAGTTCAGAGGCTTTGTAATTAATGATTAATTTGAGTTTTCTTCGAACTTGTTTTGACCTATTATTGACATAGAATTCTTCACACACCCATGAAGAGTCTGTTGTTTCTATTAAACCTTGCCTTCGAAGTTGTAAGCATTCTTCCATTGCTTGACGTAAATGATCAAGAGTTATTCCTAAGTGGCTTGCTTTGGCGGGGTTAACCAATTACCTTTTTTGAATGGCAGAGTGATAAGAACTTTAGATTTTTCCACAGTAGCTTTTGATATTTTAGGAGAAATTAAGAATATGAATCAGCACAGAAAGATTAACTTCTTTTTAATTTCCTCAAAACGACCATGTGGCTTATAATGAAAAGATTAGGAAGTACCCACCATGGTTAAAAAAACTGTTCGAATTGGATCCGTCTTCTTTCAAGGGTGAGGCCTATCTTGCTAGTCATGATATCAAAACCAAAAATTAGATCCTTTCCTGATAATGAGGATCCAAGTATCTTTTGTGTTACTGAGCATCTTGGAAAGAGCTAGATAGTAATGGGTTTGGTAATTTCGTCAATTGATAAGATATTTTCATCAACAATCTTAAATAAATTCTTTTAGGCTTTTCAATATAAAATGGAAAATCCAAAGGGGTTGTCATAGTTTGGACATCTCAAGTATCAACGAACACAGTTACTTCAATAGCAAGGGATTGTTCATGAATAAATATTTAGACCGGAGCTATTAGGCTGTTTACTAGTTGGGCTGAAAGAAAATCTTGAATTGCCATACAATTTGGACTCAATGCTTCTAAATAATCGCCTTTGTCTAATTAGAACAACAATTCTTGTGGACTTGGTTCATCATCTAATGAGAAAACTGACTCAAGATCATCATCAGAAAGTTAAGTTTTGAAGTCATGGCAACTTGTTGCAGCATCTTTACTGTTTTCCTCTTTACTCTGGGGCACTGTAAATGTAATGTCCCTTCTTGCCACAAATGGATAGTTAAAAGATCTTTTTCTTGTTGCCTGTTTCTTTTTTTTGTAATTAAACTATTAAGATCTTCGAAATCTAATTCCTTTTCGTCTGTAACCTTTTCCTCTAGAAGGATTGTTCTTTCTGAAATGCTTTTTCTTCTTATTGTTACAAAGACATGAGGATTCATTCTTTTGAGCATTTGATTAGTCCTGAAAGGAAAACACAGTGTGCTTTGAGATCTCAGGAATTTTTAACTATGTTGGCAACGTGCTTGTGCTCATTCTAGATTTTGTCTAGGGCTTTAAGCATGAATTTATAAAGATCATCAAGGTGAATGTCGGAAAGGGTAATTCTATATTAGCTAGTTGGATTTGGGTATAGTTACTAAGCTATTTAGGGAGTGAAGGAATGATTGTTTTAGGTTGACATCACCAAAACCACCTAAGATACAGAAATATCTTGAGAAGTTTTGGTAAAATATATCAAGGTTTTTAGGTATGAGAGGTGCATTTCAGCTGAAAGAGCTGGTCATTGATTTTATCAAGCCTATGATCTTATTGTCCACAAAAGAGTGCAGTCAATCAATTTTTGCAGTGACACTAGCATTGCTAAGAAACACAAATTGCCGTTATTACCAAGTGTGTCCCAAAATTCTTTTAGGATTCCTATTAATCTGGCTGTGAAACCTACATCAGCCTACACCCATTTCCAACCAAAACCATTTTTTTACCGCTTTGAATATTGAAACCCAATACAAAACACAACCAAGAGACAGCTCAACTGAGAAATGGGAACAAAAGTTTAAGCATGACCAACTACAGTGATACCAACCAATTGACAAAAAGATACACTAGCGGACATCCTCTTTCAAACCGAACAAAACCAAAAAACCACTACTCCGCTATATATACTTGATCCAACAATAGGAACCTCATTAAAATCTCCATCTCAATTGAAGATTACACAATTAGAAACCTAAAACATATTTCGCATCTTAATCAAGAAACAGTAAAAGATAAATTACTCGTCATAAACCTGACGATATACAAACATTGAGTTACAGTCACCAAACAGGAAAACCATTTTTGAAAACTTATCCAATTCCAGGTTTGACCTCAAAACGGTTTTTTCGCAGCTTGGAATCCTTCCAATAAAGGATACAAAATAGAGTTCTGCATTCCACAAAAACAATTCCAATGAACAATTATGTCCTTCAGACTAAAGGCAACTCCATTGCTTTTTCAAAAAGCAATGACAAAGATTTTCAATCCTATTCTGGATAATGCTCTCATATACATTAATGATATTCTACTATTTTCTCCTGATGAGACAAGTCATAAACAATTTTTTAAAAAATTCCAATAAATAGTCCAGGCTTATGGAATCATGCTCTCATAAAAGAAAATAACTTGCTACAGTAAAAAACAACTTTTAAGGCATGCATCTGAAAAGTGGACAATACATCACTCAGCCACATAAAGCCAAATAACTTCTACAATTTTCTAATGAAAACCTCACAAAAAAACAAGTCTAATAGTTCCTTGGAATTATTTACTATACGAGTGAATTCATCGCGAACTTAGCTAAGACATGTAGTCCTCTCAGACAATTGCTAAAAAAAAAGGGTTTTAACAACAGTAGACATATAAGCAGACAAAAGCAGTTAAAGAGCTCAAAGTAGGGCATAAAGTCTTCCCAACTCCATAGATTCTCCTCGTGAAGAGAACAGTGCACAAAGTTTCTCTAAATTGACGTAAGTGACATACTGGTCTGTAGTAGTCCTTAAAAAATACAGTGGAAAACAACAAATATGTTGATACAAAGTGGACGCTTTAAAGATTCAGATCCACTATTACTCAACTTTTACAAAGATACTTGAAGTGAAAAATGGCATACAAAAGTTTGAGTTCCACCTCATCGGCCATCGCTTCACGGTGAAATATAACATGGCAGCTTTTTCCTAGATAATTACTAGCGAGAAGAAAAGATGAGCTAATGTTGAATTCCTTAGATGGGCACAACGGTTCTCTCAGTATAGCTTCACCTTCAAGCATATAAAAGGTCAACAAAATACCATACCAGAAATGCTCTGACACCCTCCCACAAATAACAAAAATGCTTCCAATAATAGCACTAATGAATCCTTATCTTGGTCCTTTATCACTCGAACAAACCTAATCCTCCACATTTAAAGCACAGGTTGGAACTCTCTTCCTAACCTAGAAACCCTTCAAAAAATAGAAGCCAATCTCCCGCTCAATAAACTCCCACTTGAGCCCTAATCTAAAAGTGCCCTCAAAATCATCAATACTAGAGTGAAAGGTTTGACCATTAAGCTAGGGTCGGCCATAAAGGCCATAAAGGTTCTCAAGGGGACATTCACTTTTTGAAAAAAAAAAAAAAAATTTGACACAAACGAAAACCCCTGAGAGGTTTGACCAAGAAGAGCAAAGATGTCATACTCCTTCTCTTCTCCTTCTTCTTCTTGCTTTCCTCCATCATTTTCAAACCCTGTGAGAAATAATTTTCCTCTAAAGAGGTTCAGTCGTTTTCTTAAAAAAGTAAACATAACCTCCTGATTAAGAATGTAATTTTAATAGCTAAACTAGTGAATCCCCAAGCCTTGAGAAAGCTTCATCCATTCAATCATGTGGATCACCACTAGAGGCAGTGCATTTGTGCTACTCGTGACCTTGGACAAGTCTTTTTTTATCAACTCCTTGTTGCATTCATCCAAGGAACAACATGTTCAAAGTTGTGAGTCTTTAAGTAGGTATGATCCTAAAGCACATGTAAAAATTTTTAAATGTTGTTTAGTAACCACTTGTTCATCACAACCTTGATCCTAAAAAAAATTGATTGCTTTCCTATTTATTATTTCTTTACGTATATAATTTTCATTCATGTTGCTTTGATTCATCATTTTTCTAGGCGTACTTGTTTCCGACATATTTTCAACATGAGCATAGAGATATGACCTCCAAGGATCCTCCAAATACATGAAAAAACTTGAAAAAAATTGAACATACCCATGTCAAACACATACCCATATCTGATACTCACACCCAAGTATGAGTAACATTGATTTTCATTGCATATCTTGATATGCTTAACGTTGAGTTTCCTAGCACATCATGTCTATGAAAACATTTTCATGTGTCAATTGTGTAAATGATCCTTTTAACTTGTGATGCCAAATTATCTTGTATGTGAATTGTTATACTCATATTTCATCTGAAAGGGATCTAATAAAGGAAGCCTGGGTATGGTGCTATAGATTTCGCATTAAAAATGAGAAGATAAATGAGTAATATAACGAGAATTCACCACTTCAAGTTAAAATTAGGAGATATAATACATTTATCCTTCACTTACGTTAACTTGATTAAATTTTCACTCAAAGCAAGATGAATTTAGAAGAAATCATTTTTTTTTAATTCATAAGATTAACTATAAGCTGTAAGAACCAATGTGAAAAAATTTCAAGAATAGGCACTACACCATGGTAATGGTCATTTTAACATTATCTTGACTCTCTAATACTTGGATAGTCATGATATCTTGCTAGATGCTGCTTAAGATATTAACTATAACTATTTGACATTTGTTAATCTCATACTCTTATTATATTCATTACCAACATAGTAGAAGTCCCATGGATCATACATTAAATCATAATGCCAGATTAAAATTAGGATTCAATTAAGTAAGACTTGATTAACCAAAAGCTAAAAGGTTAATGATTTAATTAAAATGTCTAATTAACTTCAAGGGGTCAAAATATGATTGAGAAGAAATCTTAAGTTAGGTTTCGACTAAGGCATGGACATAAAAACCCTTGCTTAGTCACACTTCTTAAGTGATTAGTATGAAGAAAGTTGTTTTCTTATATACTATATCGTACTAGCACCTTTTTGTCATAGGAGTGTGAAAATAATTCACATATTTTTCTTGACCTAGTCTCCTACGATAGTGTAGAGGAAAGAGTTCTCCAAGCATATTTAGCCCAGGAAAGAAAAGTAGCCTTTATACGTCTTGCCTTCTATCCTAGCACAAACCTTAGAGAGAAGTTATCTCTAGTGAGTTTCAGCCAAAAAAGGTGAAGATAAGAAAAAGTTTTTAATTATGAGCACGAGTAACTTCTCAAGTAAAAAGGAATTCCCTACCTGAAAAAAAAAAAAACGTCTTAGCATGTGTGGTTGTGTGGATGATCACTTTAAGCTAAACACTTCGATAGCTCAACCTCAACAATGCTTTCAATCTTCAAAGGATATTGGGATGTTAAGAACTCTAGATTACGGCAACTAAAAGCTAAAGCAAGATTCTTAATCATATGTTTAATATACAATTGCATTAAAGTTTACAAGTATGATTGTGAAAGGTCTGATCACCTCTTTTATATATTTTGTTTTATTTTTCGTTACATTCATGTTTAAATAGTTTTTGCTTGAGCATGAGACCAAATTCATCATGCAATACCATCATTTATAATGCATGAAACCGCCCATCACTGTCAACATGCAATAGGGGGTAAATGAGTTGACTAAGCTGATTAAAATCTCTTCTTCCGTTTTGAAAAGGAATAAGGAAATATTATGGAATGTTTGTACTTACGGAATCACCTCCCTTGGTCGGAGCTCAAAAGTTAATAAGACATAAAAGAATGGATGCTAAGAAGAGTATAAAGTAACCCATGTTCTCTCCAAATCCTTTATGTTCGATACCACTGATCATCAAGCAAAGTGAACCTCATTTTCCCACAAAAATTCTGTAATTTTTTTTATTTGAAATAAGAATTCTAAAAAGAATATTTTTCTCCAAATGATAGCAAACAAAGGCAACCATGAATAAATGCAAGAAATGTTGGCATAAATAAGAATCATAGCTTTAACAGTAAGAGAGGTCTCGGAAACAAATTCTTCTACTTCATGAACTCAAGAGGCACTTGCCCCTTCTTTTGACCAACTTTTGCACCAGTATCTTCAACTCCTATGAAGCCAGTTTCAAGAGTATCCATTTCAGCTATGTCAATACCATTTTCAGAGCTAGATGCATCATTGGCATCTTCCAATCCCAAATCCAACTTCACCAAAAAATATGCCTGTCATTTTGCACCCTCTAAATAACGTTTTCCCATAGCACCAACATTCCACTCTCCAATTAGCAACCAGGATTTTAAGAATTGAACCATTAAGGCCCAAAAGTTCTCCAAGTTGGAAAAAAAGTTTATAGCATCTAACTTAATTACAGAAATTGAATGAAGCAATCACTGAATCACTATGTGAATTCATCCAAAGGACAAAACAATCATTGAAAAACTCCAAGACCAAATGGAATACTTATAGGTATTAAATTCTAAGTGAACTCTGAACAAATCAAGGAAATTAGAACATAAAAGAAAAAAAATAAATAACTACAAAATCATATACAGACATACATATGTCATCGTGGTACAATAACTAAATAGTAGGAAATGACAGTTTTTTTTTTGTAGACATCCTTATGATAAGCTATGCAAACAGCAAAGGAAGTGGAAATTTAAAGTCTCTTCTGAAGGTCATCCATATAGTTTAGTTATCATTCAATGATATACATATATATATATATATATATTTATAATATAACAACCAAATAAAATATATATATAACAATTTAGTTATCATTCAGTGATATATATATATATATATATAATGGAAAATAAAAAATATAACAACCAGATGGACCCTTATCTTTTTCAGATTATCAATTGTCTAAAGCATTAAACATTTGTTATGTCTTGGGTATCAGTTCAGAACTGTAAACGAAAGATCATGAAACAGACTCAGAATAAGCAATTGTTGAGAAGACTGGTTCTCAGCCTCCCTCACCTCCCCACGTATTAACTTCATCCAAAGGGTCCTTTCTCGAATAAAGCATGTTATAAAATCTAAAATCACAGCCATCTATTAAGCGAATCACAGTATAGAAGTACAGGGATAGAGATTTCTGAAGAAAAAAGAAAAGAAGGGGAAAGAAGAGATGTAACATGCGATACCAATTCCAAAACTGGTTTGGTGATAGCAGGATTTTTTGCGTCATAATTCTTGCGCTTCATGTATTTGAGTTTGGGAAAGCTGTTTAAAACTGACATTGATTGCTTCAGAAAGCAGAAGAACCAGCCGTCCATTCTTTCGGGTTTACAGCGTCAGAATCGTTATTGTAGTGTAGAACCTAATTCTTGGTTCCCTTAACCGTTCTCTGTGTATAATGATGCATCTCCTCTCTAGAGTCTGACTCTAACCTTTTGGCAACAACAAAACAATCCGTCAAACTTAGATAAATTTAAACACCCAAAAGGAAATATTCAGAGAAGTAAAAACGAAAATCAAAGATAAAAATTGAAAAAAAAAAATGTACCTTAGTCCTTTCAGCTCTAAAATGATAAAACAAAAGAAACAGGTCCGTTGAATAACGGGATAAAGCCAAGTGAACAGCCAGGATTATAAATCGCAGACACAAAGGTCAGTATGACTAGATCATGTAACCCACATTTGTTGGCAAACGGTTCCAAATTTTGCTTGAAAAAAAAAATCAATTTGGGTTTAATACTCTTGAGCTAATGAGCTGAAATCGATTTTTTTTTATTACATAAAAAATCGATCATATCTATCTAAATTGAATTATAATAATAAAATTCAATTAAATTCAAATCAAATTCTAATCAACCTAAGTTCAATCTCCTTTCTACACTAAAAGCGACTAGACTCGACATGACTCGATTAGGCCCAATATGAAGAAAGTGGCCTGCAACGTGATTTCATGGGACCTGGCCACTGCTTTTACAACTGGAATGATAGTCAAAAGTATGAACGCCTTCGCGAAAGAAACCGCAACAATTTCAAGAAGCCACAGTTGCCGAACATGTCAATTATATGAACTCGCTTTATGGAATTTGAAATGTGTAAGCAATAAATTACCCAGTATTGCATGGAAAAAGATTTTATTAATTCATCACTCAATAATGATTTGCAAACTCATTCCATAATCATTTGTTGTATCAAATGAGAAAAACAAAAAATATTTGAAAAGAATGACAAATCATCCTCTTCTGCCAAAAAAGAAAAATAGAAATATAAAGTGTAATTTTGAATTTCAGAAAATGGGTTTCAGCTAGCAGCAACAAAGAATGAAAGCATAACAATGGCAGACAACAATTAAGACATGTTAATATATTTTTAAAATGTTTCAACAGCCCAGAAACCTCCTGTATGTATCAACTAAATAAATTAGACAAATCGAAATGTAAGACCAAGTTGGGCTCTAAGCCTAATGCAAACATTGCTGCCACAGCCCTTTTAACTAATAGTCTATTCAAACCTAATTTAACAGAGAAGAACAAAGAATTGATAATATGCATGCAAACTTGTCTCAACCTGATGAGATAACCAAAAAACATTTGCTTGAAACAAGTCTAAAACGAAAACGAAAATGAAAACAGACCCATGCCTAAATGAAAGCAACACATGCGCTAATGTATTTTGGGTTTATGGATATATGGCTGCAGATAAGCTTCCTGCCATACGGATATCTCGCGAGGAAGCTTGACCTACTGCTGTTTGTCTTGTCTCGCCTTGGAACTGTCCCTGTTGCTCTTGGGCTTCCCTGGTGCAACCTTGGCAGGAGTTGATCGCTCTGACTGAGTGAAGAGAATCAAGATTTGCATGAGGATGGTAACAATGGCCAATGCAACAGCTGACAGTGCAATCCCTTTCCATGAGGATAAAAGTGAAGACCATTGCAGAAATTTGAGAGCTCCATAAGACAAAAGACATGCCCAATAAGTTACAACCTGATCCAAGAATAAGAATATTATTATCATATTTAGTTCCAGAAGCAACTCTTACAATACCAAAAAAATGAGAATACAGCAGCAATTGAAGAAAATCAAAAAGAAGATTGGTTAATTTTACATGAGAAATCTCACCAAAAGAGGTTTAATCGACCGACCAATATCCCGTACTGGTTGGTCACTGAAAGTGTCCTCAGCTATATGTTTGTCCAACAACTTGTCCTATATGAGAAATCAAACAGAGACAAAACCATAAATAGGAAACTAATGCGTGAACTACTGCATGCACAAAAACAAACGTCATTAAACATGAAAAAATAAAAAATAAAATGACAAAGATACACAACTTTGTCAAGGTTACAATAATCCTTCTTTTCCTTTCCAAGCATAAAGATTGTTTCAGACATGCATACAAGACCATCTAGAATAGCACCCTGCTACAATACCAGATGTATAATACTCACTTTCTCCACAAACAGATCTTTACACCATTGTGCAACAGCTTCATCTGTTTCAGGCAGTTCCTTCATAAGATGCCGCTTGACATGTACATGCACCTGCAAGCAAGAACAGTATGTTGTCAGCAATTGAATGAACCCAACAGAACAGTGAGTCATTCAATTATCAACTAAGATATTTGAGATCAATGACATTAGCAGGTTTTATCATCATAACCTCAAAATGGCATATGTTTCAACCATAGGAAAAGAAAAGGGGAATGGAAATAATTTTGCAGCATGAACCTAAGACCATATCCTCAGTTAGTTGCTTCATATAAACCTAGCAACTCAAAAAATTCAAGCTGCCATAAAGTAAGCAACTAGTTAATGATTCTTGACATGCCAATGACCAACATACTTTTGGCTTTCACTCCATGGATTCTAAAAGATCAGACAAAAGATGTGAACAAAATATGAAGTATGCCCTTTTACTTTGTGCTGTCATTGACCCTTTATATTTGACAGCATGTTATGCCTTTAAACTCAGAAGCATTAATATTTACAATGCATAATCTAGAAGCGAGATCTTCTAGGCTTAAGGAGATGTGGAACAAATTCTCCAAGGACATATCAATATGAGACAGAAAGAGCAATGTTCACATTCATGTCAATACATAATAATGCAACGATGTTTAACTTGCTTAACACAGTTAGCTTGAAATCTTACTTACCACAGAAGATTGGCCCTTGAAAAGTCTAAGCATTGTAGGTGAAGGTGAGCTTTTTGGAATAGCCACTGTCATATCATAAATGGCTGGAACAAATGAACGCATATGACTTACAGCTGAAACAAAACCCTGAAGCAACAGAAATAATGTTGATATGTCAGGCATATGGTTTTCATATAGAATTACAATTAGCAAGGCCTGTGAGATGAGTGGTCATTACAAACTTCAATATTACAAATAAGAAAAATAACACTCTCAATTATAAGAATGGCTGCATATGTGACGTTGCACAGATCTATCACAGTTGAGGAAGCAGAAGAAACTGGCATTGGCCAGAACATTAATGTTAGCAGGAGGTTGCAACAAAATCTACCTAGTAAACAAACTGAAATATTATAACTCTTATACCGAAAGAAAGTTATCAACTTAAGTACCAAAATCTAAATTCAGGTACCTAGAATTCCTTTTCTAAAAGCAAAAAAAATGCACCTAGAAAAAAAGGTGACAAGGAATTCAAGAAAATGGAAGCAGCAACAATTTGACCTTTGTACGAGGAATTAAAACATTTCTCGGTACAGGCAATCCTTGTGAGGTCGCATACTCTTGAGCTGCTAGAAGCTTTGCTTGCGTAAAGCGAGTTCCTTCTACAAAAAGTGCCAACCAAAAGGGCCGTGGGAAGTCCTTCAAACGTTGGAGACCTGCCTGCAAATCCACAAGATTTGAATGAGATCAATAAGGATAGTTTAAAAACAAGCATGCACAAAAACGCAAGTAAATAGAGCAGTATTTACAATCATGTATATTTATCAATATGTAATTCTTGACACGCATGCATCTACAAAATTAGAAACAAACTTCGACCTTCAACGTGTTTTCATCCTTGGCCCAGCTTCGTTCCAAAAATAGATACTCAGAAAACCACATTGACCAACCTATGACCTGCACATGTCAGAGATGAATTTATTCTTCATAAGTACACAAAAGTATAAACCTGTTTGCTTCTCAAATAAACAAATTAACAAAGTGACATTGCATGTATGCAGTAAAAACGCAACATAGAAAGATGCCCAAAGGGCACTTAAGGCAAAAAGAACACTACTCTTCAATCACTTCACTGCATCACCTATCATAGGAAAGACTGACACTTAGATTTCCTATCAAGTACAAAATTAACAGCACCAGGCACATAATAGCATTTGTTTCATAATATTCTAGTTCAGGTAAAAGAAAAACTACTACTTCTATTTCAACAGGAGAACTGCTTCTGAATCATCCAGATAAATTTCATGAGTAAATACTACCATCTTTCAGAAAATATAAAGACCATCACTCCTTACTTAGACGCACTCACTTTATAGACGATATGCAAGCAAAACTTTGAACTCTAAATAAGAATACAAGATTTTCAAAAGAACAATCATCTCAATTTTGATCAGAGTGTAACATAAAATAAAACAGAGGAATTTTTATCAGAGTGTCTCACCAGTCATCTCAGTTTTCTTTTATTTTAAAAATAATAAAATACCACTTATGTTTACTTGCTGCACATTGACATAAGTACCAACTTAGCTAATCACATCTGACATGTCTACATACATGAATATGTGCACTGGAGGTCTGAAGCATATGCAAATGTTTATGAAAATTACATGTACATGGCATAGGCATCAGCTAATACCATTCGAAATTGAAGACTAAGTATAAATAACAACTGAAACCAAAAGAATTCATCCTGAACACAATCTCGCTGTCGAAAGTTGAAACCTCAAATGTATAACACCAACACGTACCGGAAGGAATTTTGATGATTTCTTCATTACAGCTATTGAACTGCCAAGACAACCTGATCTCTGTCAAAAGCAAATTCAATAGTATCTTAACCACACAAAGCATTTTAAGAGACAAAAACATGAAGTTAGAATGCCAAATAGCAAATTTCCAAGCAGTGCAAAAAATATATTTTTTCAATGCACATCTAAACTAAACAATATGCAAAAATTTATGAGTTGGAATACATTAATTACAGACCTGTGCCAAAACCCATCCAACTAACCAATCAATATCACTTCTGTGATTGCACATGACAAGGGCATGTTCCTTACCTAAAAAGCTCAAAACATCAGATGATAAGTACACCATTAAGAAAAGTATGGAATAGAACAATGCCAATTATCCATATAACTTAAGCACCGATTATAAGTTCCTTAGAAAAGAAGATTGACATTACCCATTAAATTGAAGCTTTCATCATCCGCAAACACTTTAATCTGCAGATAAAATGTCTCAAAGATCAAAAGCTCATTTTTAGGAGGCTACTTAAGCTATGACATTCATGTCATGTGCCAACTTTTTCTACCATAATAGAAGTTGGCTCACTAACTCAGCCAAAAATTAACAACTCAATTACTATTTAGAAACATCTATCAGCCCTTAGAGAAGATGGAAAATTTATAATACCAGTTCAAGTCATATTTGCATAATTATCTAGGTGAACTGAAACTGCCCAATCTTTAAGCCTATGGACATCAAAAATACTAGTTGGACAAAAGGCTTTCAACCAACTAAAGTCTACAAGCAAATAGGAAATTACTGGTCACTGGAGGAATGTAAAGTTTGACAACAAACAACAATCTCATTTTCTATTACCTTTGTCTAAGCAACAACCTATATCAAGTTGAGATTGCAAAATTTACATTCATATTCTTAAAATGAAAATAATGCAACATTCAGAGTCCCAAAGAAGGCATTGAAAACCTTAGAGTGGGTTCTATTTCTTGGTGCTTAGCATGTAAGATTATTTGTGAGACTCACTGTTTGAAAGTACAGTTGGGAATGGGAGTATAAAACATTTAGGCATTCGATCATCATAAACTGCGGTCTCAGAAATGGTTTCAGCATCTATACTATCACAGAAAGGTTTTCAGCATTAGACTATATCTTCAAAAATGCCAAAAAGTAATATAAAGTGAAAGCCTAAACATATGATTTTTAAACAACGAAATAGAGGAGCTTGTTAACACCTTAACTCCTGCCCACCAATCAACAAGCCAAACGAGTTCCAGCCACAACAACTCTGCCACCACCTTATTGATCTTTCTATAAGTGTTTTTGGACAGTGGCCGAATGAGAACAAAGCATACTGCCTGGAGAGGGAGAGAAAAAAAAAAGCATCACATTGATTGTATAACATGAAAAATAGTCACTGACGAAGAGATTAAAAAAAAAAAACAAGATTTATGTATCATCCAATTTATCAAGCTGAACCAACTTTGTCTAAAACAGTAAATTCTGGTTTCTTAAACAAAAACAAAAAACAAAAATGGACTCTTAAATCTCATTTTTAGCATTAAAATGGTATCATGAAAGAAGGCAAGCAAACATGATAACAAAAGCAGAAGGTTGCATCAAGCTGAACCTAAAGATCCCAATTTGATCTTTTTCCTTAATTTTATTAGCTAAGAAGTAAATTAGATTCGAAACCCAGTTGTACATGCAAGCTCATTAATAATCTAAGCTAAAAAATTATCAAATAAAAAAGAAACAGAAAAAAAACCATCGACAGGCATTTTCTGTAACGCAACCACAGTAAAATTGAAAAGAAAAAAGAATAGAAACCCAGAAAACAAAAATTACCAAAGAAAAGAAAAATAACCCACTTAATCAAATCAAAACATGAAGCAGATCCCTTAAGAAGTTAGAACAAAAGAAAATCTATCAACAAACTAAAACCCAAAAAAGAACCTGGATGAGATTGACAACAAGGCCGGAGATGAAGAAAAGAATGCCCAACGGGACCATGACAGCTACCGCTGCAATCGCCATGGACACCACCACCACTGAAGCGCTAGAGATTCGCAGAAAAAGTAGGGTTTGTAGTGAGATTTTAGATTTAGTTTTTCAACGTATAGCCAGGGATCCTTCTCTTTCCATTTTTATATATATATCGTGAGAATTGATTCGACGAAGATTATTTATATATTTATTATAGAATGAGGAAGAAAAAAGGGATTAGTAATAGTATTGTGAAATAGCGTGACGTGAAGAGATAGGAACAATAGAAAATGGCATACTTGACACTGAAGACAAAAATAAAACAAATAATGAAAAGATGGAATAAGCTTAAAAGCGGTTTTTCCCTTTCAAGGAAAACAATTAACAGGGAAGCTGGGAAACCTTTGCAATAATCTTTTTTCCTCACATTTCTCATTCATTACGATTTTCTTTTAATTTATACATTTGTTACTGGAATCCATTTTGTCAGTGTCTTTAAATAAATTAAATAAATAATTTTCATTTAATATAAATAGTTTTTTTTTTAAGGATGGATAATTTTTTTAATTTACAAAAGTGTAAAAAATAAATTAAAATTTTAAAATATTTTTACTTTTATTTTTAATTAATTATTTTTATTGAATTTATGTCATTTTACTCGTCATATAAATTTAATAGCTCTTATATATATATATATATATA
>JBBYHK010000023.1:10198175-10209613 GCA_038382065.1 Adansonia grandidieri | reverse complement strand
TTTATTTTTTATATAATTAAAATTAATTAAATGAACCAAAATAATTGACTTAAATTGATTCTAATAATTTTCAGTTAATCAAATTAATTTAATTGATTTGATCAATTATTTTAAGTAAGGTTGGTTAGCTTGGTTTTCTGATTTGCAAAATCCAATCGATCGAATGTCTCCCTCAAAGTAAAAGAATGGATCGCAACTCGCAAGCTATTATATAATTCAGAGTTCAAATCTATAAGACATAATATATATTAAAATGAATGCAGGAACAAAATAAGGATGTATCTGGGGTTTCTTGCAGCTCCAATGCGGGAATTTGAATGCACTAAACGACGTTAAATGCACCGCATGATGCATTTGGACAGCACTCTATGGAGCAAAATTGATGAAAACTCTTTGAATTGACGATCGGAATTATTAAAATAAATAATTTTATTATTCTCGTTATTTTTAATCTCATTAAAATTAATTTTAATACATTGATGCGTAAATCATGAAGATTCAAATCACTAGTTAACATTTACTTTGATAAGATCACAGCAAACCCGCATAGAAGTAAAAGGATATTGTAACCACCCAGTAGTCCAAAACCTAGTTTCTCTAATAACGTTGGTGGTTCTCTCTCTGCGGTCGCTCTATCAGTGAGAGAAAGTAGTGATGTCTATGGAAGGAGAAAAGAAGAAAAAATCATCATCTCCAATCTCTCTCCAACAATTTATCTCCAACATGACCCCTTTAATTGATTTAGAGAAGGTTCTTTCTTTGATTCATTCTCTGTATATAGATGATTATTCTCCTTACATTTCCTTTGATTCTAAAAAGATTCTGTGTTGAACGCATCTGATGTCAATTGTATGCTCCTATTATTCTAAACCAAGAAATGAGTGTTTCTACAAAGCACCTTTCAATCATCAAGTAGCACCAAATTGAAGAAATTTTCATATATAACGGCTCAGTTATGTTCCGCCTTTCTTCAAGTCTGAAACTTTATTGGTGATTTTGATGTAAAAGATACCATTTTTTGGGTTATTTTTATTGATTGTTTCTTTTGTTCCCACAAACTTTTGTAAAGAAAACTCTGTTTCTATGTTTCAGGAAGCCGAAATATCAGCTTCTATAAGTTCGGGAGCATCAAGAAGTCTGGACACTGCTCAAAAGAAGGGCTCCACGATTCTAAATTTGAAGTGTGTTGATGTTCAGGTTGTCTTATTTTCTTAGCTTTTTGTGTGGTCTTTGTGCTACTTCTAATTTGCATCGTTTGGTGTTCTGAAAAATATAAGGCAAGAAAAAAGGGGAACAACGCTTTTTGGTTTTGTTAAAAGGAACATGCTCAGAATTTTGTATTAGTAATGGCTTGGCTTTCTTATTGTCAATACTTCTTTTGGTTTTGCAAATAGACAGGGCTAATGGGGAAAACTCTAATTGAGTTCCAATCAACTAAAGGAGATGTTCTTCCTGCTCACAAGGTGAGAATTCTTAAAGTGGTAGAGCTGGCAAATTTGGGATTTTTGGTGCTATACATGTTTTCCATGATACTGATGTACTGTAGAATAAATTTTATATAGTAGCGAAGAAAGCATGTCTTGTATATAATTACTCTTTTGTTTCAGTGAACATTTTCTTAGTATTTTCCATAATTGCAACAATGTTAAGATCTTTTTTATACATTTCTATTAATGTTGCTTGAAATCATGTTTTCTTATATGCATGACACTCTTTCTAGTTTCCTTGACTGTTATGCAATGCTGGATTCCAACGGTTTACTTCATGATTGGAGTAATGTTGCTTGAGAACATGACTTGGGCTTAAAATGTTCTAATTTATTTACCTTAAGAAAATGAATAACTGGTTGCTGCAAATAAGAAATGGCATAGATTCACTTGCATTGTGTAATAATGATTAAAATTCCAACACAAAATAAAAACTGCAAAGAAGGCTAACTTATTTTCTTGCACCAGTTATGAGAAACCTGCATAAATTTTCTGCTAGCTACTGCTACTGGGAAATGAGTAGTAATAAATGTCCCATCCATGAAATGAAGGGAAAAAAAAATTATCTTGTTCTGAAATGTATG
Source organism: Adansonia grandidieri (assembly GCA_038382065.1). Classification (NCBI taxonomy): domain Eukaryota; kingdom Viridiplantae; phylum Streptophyta; class Magnoliopsida; order Malvales; family Malvaceae; genus Adansonia; species Adansonia grandidieri. Next base: position 10,207,542 of record JBBYHK010000023.1, on the reverse strand, counting down.
TTCCTTTTTTTATACGAGCTTACGTTTTCCCCCCTGCTTGCAATGCAGTTTGGAACCCATGATGTAGTTGTTCTAAAAACAAACAAGGCTGATTTAGGTTCTCCTGCTCTTGGACAAGGTGTGGTTTATCGGTTGAAGGTAATTGTGACTTTATTAGAGATAAAGCATTGGATCATTTCTTTATTGGTTTTGTTTTTTTCCTGTCATGTATAATCCTCTTTAATTCTTGTGCCACTAATTTGTGTGCACATTGAACAGGATTCCTCTATCACGGTTGCTTTTGATGATGTCCCAGACGATGGTTTAAATAGTCCCCTGCGTCTTGAAAAAGTGGCAAATGAGGTCTGCGATTCTGAACTTTCAGTTGCTTTCAGGCTTTTCATATTGGCTTCATCTGTTACACTGTCTACAATTTTATTTTAAATATTTATGTGGACTCAAAAACTGTTCCTGCTGCATCCCAAATTTTTTTTTCAAGTATATAGTATTCAATTTTTTTGATCAAATTGTCTCTGCTGCATTCCCAATTGCCTTTCAAGTATATTTTTTCAATTTTTTTGATTTATTTTTACTTGTTATGTTTGTTGAAAAGTTTGATGTTGTTGACCTAGAGAATCATATGGTAATTCAACTTTAGTGTTGTAGTGTTCATTTTAACTATTAACATCTAATCATATATACAAGGCCTAAACTAGATTGAAAACTTTGGAATTAATTCAAATACTTGGCAGTTTACTATATATTCTTTGTTGGTAGTGTCGATGTTTCGTAGACTTAAGTTTATAAGAAAAAGAACATCACTGATTAATTCCCTTTGCAGGTGACATATCGTAGGATGAAGGATGCCTTGATACAATTGAGTAAAGGTGTGTTAAAGGGTCCAGCTGCAGACCTAGTTCCTGTATTGTTCGGAGAGAGACTGCCAACAGTATCAAAGAAGGGTGTTACATTCACCCCCTTTAACTCCAACCTTGATCATTCTCAGGTGCATTGTATGGATTCATAGTGTTTATCTTTTCAAATAGTTTACTTGTTTCTTTTCCTTGTGTTTTTTTGTGAATGGAATGATGATGATATTATGGATAGAAGCTGTATTGTATTGATTTATGAACATGTCAGCGTCAAAATATATTTACATTGTGAAATATTTGGTGCTATTTTTGTTCCCTTTCTCATGTATTCTTTTTTTTTTTTTTTTTTTTTCCCTTCATGTTTTTGGATAATTGATAATTTATTCTATTTCAGATTTCAATAAGCTGAATTAATGAAGTAAAAGAAATGGTTATAACTTGCTTTTCTGAATAGTAACTCTAGGTAGATATGACCTTGACTTTTGGTCTAAAATTTTAACGGACTGCTATATGGTGTTGTGGTCATCATTGTACTTATAGACACATACACTGAAATTCTTATCCAATATGTCTTGAAGTATCTCCAATTTATAGGCTTTATGCATGCTACATTTATTAGAAACTAAGGATTCTTCTCCCAGCCCTAATTTCTTTATTAACCTTCTTTTTCGGGTCAAGAAAGATGCCATTTTAAAGGCATTGTCATCGAAGGATGTATTTTTGCTGCATGGGCCTCCTGGAACTGGAAAAACTACAACAGTTGTGGAAATTATTCTACAAGAAGTGAAGCGAGGATCAAAGATCCTTGCTTGTGCTGCTTCAAACATTGCCGTTGACAACATTGTTGAGCGACTTGCTCCTCACAGGTACACTGGCCCAATATATTGGGAAATGTTTCTTCTGCCTGAGGTAGTAAAGAAATCTTTCTTGATTTACTTTTGCCTCTGATCCTCATGGTTTTCTATTTTGGGGACCTATGCATGTAAAAGGACTAATGTTTTTTTTTTTTTTTTTTTTGAGCAGATAAGAACCAAAGTCTTTAAAGTGCACATTTTTTAATGCTTTCTGTGGTTCTGTTGAATTTAATAGTTTTTTGCATCTTCCATTTTCCATAAATTTTCAGTTTGTAGGATTTGTTTAGCTGAAATGCAGAATTTGCCCGTTGAAATTCCTGTTTTAAATTGTTGAAGGTCGAATACATTTTTGCCAATGTACCAAACATAGTATAGAGGTCAGTAGGCACTGGAACGTGACTTTACTGATCCATTATAGGGAGGTAGTCATTTAATAAAAGCATTGTCTGATATATGTGCATGCCCAACTTGTGTTGTCTGTTTATTTAATTAAAGTGAGTTTCAAAGTATCTTCACTCTGTGTTGGATCGTGGTTCTTATTTAAAAGGGATTATAACTATGAATGTCTTCAACTAAGGACGAGTCTTCATAACCCTTAAACTATGAGCAATGTACAATGTAATAGAGATATTTTGACCTAAATCGCTATTTGATGTAGCAATTATTTTTATTATTAATGTTTGGGCAATTTACCTGTTATTACTTCCTCTTATCTTTTTCTTATGTTCTTTTCTTATGATTACTGTTGAGACTTGAAATGTAAGAAGTTTTTGAGAATTAAGATGACGTATGATTGCTTAATTATTATCTTTGTTTCTTTCACCAGAGTAAAGCTGGTGAGATTGGGGCATCCTGCACGTTTACTACCTCAAGTTTTAGACAGTGCACTTGATGCAAAGGTAAACCTTAGTTTTTGAAAAGGAAAAGAATTGAATGATGAAATTTGAATATCTTTTTTAAAATAAGAAGATGTTATGTGATGGACTTGAGAGTTATCTTTAATTGAATTCCTTCAGTATTGTTGCCTTTATATATAGCATTCATGTGCCGGAATCTAACAGAACCAAGAATTCAGGGCCATCTATTACAATTCTAGAATTTTAGCTAACCATTCCTATATTGCCAAGTCAGCAGCAATGGTCAGCCAGCTACTTGTCATCCACTTCCCCTTCAGTGGTCCCTCCAAAAGTTGTGTGCTTCTTATCATCTATACGATTGTCCATTCTAGCTTCTTCCATGCACCAATCATCAGTCTTCAATTCCATTAGCTCCTTCTCTTGGCCACTTGTCTTCAATTTCATCACATTGCCCTCCCTCCAAGTGATCCTTGTCCCCAAGGATTAAATGTTGGCAATTGAGAAGCAAAGAATGGATAGTCCTTCAAAGTGGCATTTTTAGGTGCTAGATTGGACCACTGTACTAACAGCTGTGTGACAGCCTGGTTATTTCTCTTAGTGGTCCTCTCATCCAATACAACAGAAGGGTAGAGCAGTGCTTGTCCATCATTAACTTCAATGGAGCTATGCTGGATACTACCTTAGCTCTGATATTCATTTTTAACAAGCTAACATCAAAGACTGGATTTAACCTGAAAGTGGGAAGGTGGTAACTTATAAGTCACTAGGCCAACCCTTGCACCTATAGGGCAGGGTCCATAATAACTAGAAGATAGCTTCAGGTTCTGTCTAAGAGCTAGAGAAGTCTGGCTGTACAGTTGGAGCTTTAAATGTACTTCATCATCAACTTGAAATTCTCTTTCCCTTCTTTTTCTGTCAGAATAGTATCTGTGCTGTGCTTTTGCAGTTGGTCGATCAATAGTTTACTCAATTGTTCCCTTTCCGTCAATAATTGTTTCACTGTGGATAGATACCTTTTGCAACGGAGCTTGCATCCCAAGCAAAACCAGGTGATTAGTACCCATGCAAACCTAGAATGGTAATTCCTAGTGTTTTGTGGTGACCGGTTTTATACGAGCATTCTGCCAGGGGGGCCAAGCACCCAAGACTTTGGCTTGAGGAAACACATACATCTTAAGTACTGCTTCAAACATTTATTCAGTATTTGAAATTAACCATCTGATTCTGGATGCTATCTGTGCTAAGCTGAGCATTAGTTCCCAACAACAACATTAATTCCTACTACACTTTACTAGTGAAGACCTTGTCTTTGCCTGAAATGATGGTTTTAGGAGCTCCATGGAGTTTGAAAACTTCACTAAGATATAACTTAGCTACTTCCAATGATGAAAAAGGATGAGAGACAAAAAGTGTGCATGTTTAGTAAATTTGTCAATGATTATCTACTTCTGTGACTGGGAAAGTCCCTTAACAAAATCCATGTGATAACTTCCCATACCTGTTTTGGAATGGGAATTGGCTGCAGCAATCCAGGCTAAGGAACAGGTTCATCCTTGTTCTAACATGTATCACATTGTCTTATATACTTCTGGATATGTTTTATCATTCTTGGCCAGTAGAAATGCAACCTGATCCTGTAATAAGTAGCTTGTATACCAGAATGTCGGCCATGAGGAGAGTAATGAAATCTCTGTAGCACATTTTCTCTCAAAATTTACGTGTACAGCATGTTTATTCACGAAGTGTGGAAGCTTTCTTTTTTATGTCATCTACTTGTGATTCGCGAATATGGTAGCAAGAATGATTGTCTCCTTTGTTTCCTAAAACTTGTACCTTTTGAAGTGAATGCAACTTTTGTTTTTTAGATTTGAGGTTATATCTTGTCTAAATCATATACTGTGCTTATATATTTGGTTTTTTTTGCTGTTAGGTTCTACGAGGAGATAATAGCTCTCTTGCAAATGACATTCGAAAGGAAATGAAGGTACATGTTTATGCCATAATTTGAAGTCTCAGTTGTATGGTACCCAAAAGAAGAAAATAGAGTGAAGTCTCGGTATGCTATAGTAAAGCTAGTACACTGAAGAATAATGCTACACTAATGATCTTTGTTTTGGTATTAAGTTTCTTCATCCTCAAATGGTCTCTAATGATAATATATTATATTTGAATAATTGACTATTGATTATTGACATTGGCTTGCTTTTTGTAAAAAATATTTGCATTGCTGAATTCATTTTGACATTACAAACTTATCTCTTCAATATGGAAGCAAGAGATTGTTTCATTTTTTTTATAAACAGAGGAATTTGACTTTTAGTATGTTTTTCAGCTGACTCTACTTCATTGCTTCAGGCACTAAATGGGAAATTATTGAAAACCAAAGACAGAAATACAAGGAGAGATATCCAGAAGGAGCTTAGAACTCTTTCAAAAGAAGAGCGTAAAAGGCAGCAACTTGCTGTGACTGATGTAATTAAGGATGCTGATGTCATATTGACGACTTTGACTGGTGCATTTTCTCGCAAACTGGACTACACTACATTTGATTTGGTTATTATCGATGAAGCTGCTCAGGCACTTGAAATAGCATGCTGGATGGCGCTACTAAAGGTAATAATGTGTTGAATATAGATGTCTCATTTAGATAACAAAGAAAACAGATATGAAGTAATATTTTATACAGTTCAGAGACAAAGAAAAATGGCTTTAAAACTGGATCCCCCCACCCCCACTCATTTTACATAGTTATTTTGCCATCTAGTAGATATGGTTCTTCAAGATTTATAAATGTAAAACCTGCCTTCTTCCAGGTTCAGGGTGTATGCTTACTCTTTAATGTTTCTAAATAAAATTTTTTATTTTACTTATAAGATTCTTTGGCTGAGCATCAACCTAGAATATAAAGCAATAACAAAGTGCAATCCCACCTAAGCATCCGCTATCATTATTTCAGGGTTCAAGATGTATACTTTCGGGGGACCATCTGCAGCTTCCTCCAACTATCCAGAGTGTTGAAGCTGAGAGGAAGGGGTTAGGAAGAACCCTCTTTGAACGCCTTGCAGATCTGTATGGAGATGAAGTCATGTCCATGCTCACTGTCCAGTACCGCATGCATGAGCTTATTATGAACTGGTCATCTAAAGAGCTTTACAACAGCAAGGTACCGAGACTTTAGCTGTATCCTTGCTTACATATATAAATTGTTGGTGCAAAAATATTTTATTTTGCTTTGGTTTGCTGAATGGCAGTAATATCATTATTGCAGATCAAAGCCCATTCTAGTGTTGCTGCACACATGCTCTTAGATCTTGAGAATGTGAAGAGGTCATCTTCAACAGAACCAACCCTTCTTCTCATAGACATAACTGGGTAAGCAGTTTATTATTGAAATTTGGTGAGCAGTATGCATGGTTTAGATTTGTTCTCTTCTTCTTCTTGGCTGTTTAATGGAGACCAGTTGAAATGGATTTCGCTCCCTTTCATTTGTATTGCTGTTTAACCTAGCATTTAGCGAAATATTTTGACTATTTGGTTTCTTAAAACAAAATTGAGACCAAATGTTGGTAGAAGTTGAAGATAATTTGTGAAAATGAGGAACCAATTTGAATCTACCACAAGAAAACAACTCAAATACGAGGGAAGGTATATATGACCTGATTTTAATTTGCTACAGGTGTGATATGGAAGAGAAGAAGGATGAGGAAGAGAGCACATTGAATGAGGGCGAAGCTGAGGTTGCTATTGCACATGCAAAAAGACTTGTTCAGGCTGGAGTCCATGCTTCTGATATTGGAATTATTACACCTTATGCTGCGCAGGTAAAAAAAAAAAATTATGAAGTGTTCAATTGTCTCATTTCTTTGGATTTTCAGATCTTTGATGATAACATTGAAAGACTGAAAAACCCTACTGAACCTCTACCCTCTATTTCTATGCATAACTGATAGATCCATGGATGATTTTGCAGGTGTTCTTACTGAAGATGTTGAAAAGCAATGAAGATAAGCTAAAGGACATGGAAATCTCAACTGTTGATGGTTTCCAAGGTCGGGAGAAGGAAGCGATTATCATTTCAATGGTTCGGTCAAACTCAAAGAAAGAGGTATTTTAAGCATCCCTGACTGTTAGTGGATTCCTTAAAAATATATGTAGAAGTCTCAGTGTTGAATTATGAGTTTATGATTAACTACTTTCTTGGGCTTCCCATAATTCTCAAACCATTTCAGGTTGGGTTTTTAAGTGACCGTAGGCGAATGAATGTGGCTGTGACACGAGCAAGAAGACAGTGTTGTCTTGTATGTGACACTGAAACAGTTAGTAGTGATGGATTCTTAAAGCGATTGGTTGAGTATTTTGAGGAGCATGGTGAGTATCTAAGTGCCTCTGAGTACTGTAATGAATAACGGAAGATATGAAGGGGACAACTGCATCACGTTATGAGGTTTTTTTTCTTTAATCTGTTAGCTTTGGGGTGCCATTCCTTGGATCTCTTACTACATGTACTTGTAGCGGAAGAAAATCGATATTCTTATGTTCTATATGTTTATCTTGTCTATTTTTGTTATATTTGCAATAGCAAATGGAAAGTGACCTGATAGAACATCCTCATCATCTGTGTTTGATCTCATATCGATATAAAAAAAAATTTAGTGCTTTGGTGCATGACTGTTATATAGACATCTGAATTTTGATAGATTATAACAAATTAAAACGTTAATGGTCTTGAAAAGTCGATAGACTTTGCAGCTATATAGGTTCGATATATAAACCTTTAATTTTTACGAGATGTACATGGCATCAAATGATGTGAGCAAGCCATTGATTAGGATTCTAGAGAATATCTTGTAGATGGTGCTTGCACCAGCTCCTTAACACATGGAGAAAACGATAAAAGAAGTTATTTATCATTGATGACAGAAATGTCTAAATTCTCTTGCCCTGGGAAGAGATCCTAAATATTAAGATTTGGATGTTAGGATGGTGGATGCAACTCTTCGAATTGGCAGCATGAACCAACTAGCTAAGCCCGGGTTTGCCTCTCTCTTTCACTGTAGTTGTCTAAGTTCAAACCATTTTCTTGTATGGTCTTATCCGCCAGCAATGGATCGAAATGCCACTCTTTTGCATCATTACAATTTACGACCTCAAAAACATTTCTAGAACTAGCATCAAATCTCTGTCCTAAGCTCCAATTCCGTCTGAAGTATAAAACCCTATAGCGAAGCTAACTCCTTTTGTTTACATGGTTGATTACTTCTAGAAGTTCCAAATAGAAGTAAGAAAAGTTAATTCTTCTTGAGGATCATGAACTTGGAAGCTGGCCTCTGCTCCTCGATAGCCAGCAACTCCATGCATCTCAATCATAGCATCCCAGTTGAAGCTATTCTCTACAAAGACAGCTAAGTCATCATAATCTTTCATTGAAGAATCTGTTCCTGTTAAACTTTCCATAGTATTAGCTCCTTCAGGCTGCTTTTCATCTCTTGGTATTCCCTGTCTGCTGAAGGAACTCATGCAAATCAATCTACGATTTATGTGATGAAATTTCAACATCCCTTCCCTTAACTTGATTATCTTCTGCAGAGGTTTCATCATCTGTAATCTGCTTATCAGTTTTTGATTCACACGAAGAAGACGAGCTCGAAGACCCGGTCTGACTTAAAATACCGTTCTTCTTTAGTTCTCGGAGCCTCTGATGAATAACATGAACACTAGGTTGGGCATTTATATTAAGCAAACCACAAGAAGGAAACATTGAGATGAAGTTCTTGGAAGGAATCCATTTGAAGTTGTGCAGTTTGTTTGGAGAACTGAAGATGGGTTGTTGCAGGTGTGGAAGATTAAGATAAGCATCGGGGCCATACAATCTCCTGGCAGCCTCATCATAAGCCATGGCAGCTTCTTCAGCTGTTGCAAAAGAGCCCAACCAGAGTCTAGTTCTCTTCTTGGGTTCTCTTATTTCTGCCACCCATTTGCCCCAGGTTCTCTGCCTGACTCCACGGTATTGGCATGAAGCATTGAGGGGCCCACCTTTGCCTCGAATTGGACCTTTCTTCCATGGCTTCAATGGCGATGTTCTGTAACTTTCCGTGAGAGTTCGAGCAAGAGGAAGTTGAGTGAAGTTGGAAGTATCGGAGTGAAGAGTGGTGAGTTGAAAGGCGCGGAATATGTAGGGAGTGGAAGTGTAGTTCTGTTTGAATGTTTTCACGTTCCATGAAAAGCTTTCAGCGCCATGTGACCGTTACTCAGTCTTATCTCGTAGTCTCTCATTATATCCGTAATTGAAGAATGAACATTCCCTGTTCTAAACCATTGCTAAAAGGATTATTATCATGAACGTGGATAACGGAGCCTGTGAACAGCAAGTGAATGGCAAAATGAACATTCCATATATGCATTCTGCTGCATCTTATGGCAACCCTGTGAACAGCGAGTGAATGGAGTGATTGTTTTAGGGCTGGCAAATGGCATTGTCCCTCGGATTCTGTAAGGATTGATTCGTTCGTTCGTTCGTTTTTAATATGAATTGGGTTGTAGCATTGCATGGAGATGGAGGAAATGAAAACCCACCTCACTACATTTTTAAGTTTCACGAGGCAAGCAGGCAGGCGGCCAGCTCACCACTCTTTCACGTGTCTTATTGCCATTTTCGACCTGATTCCGGGATGACTCCACTTTTTTCCCATGCCTCTCTCTCTCTCTCTCTCTCTCTCTCTCTCCACTAAGAATAAGATTTCCATATTCATAAAGCGTATCAAATGTTGAAATCTTGTTATTACTATTACTCTCTCTCTCTCTCTCT
>JBBYHK010000023.1:10182594-10198075 GCA_038382065.1 Adansonia grandidieri | reverse complement strand
CTCTCTCTCTCTCTCTCTTACATATATATTCACTAGACCTCATAATTTTGGGACAATATAAATGCGATATGAAAAAATAAATAAGGTACGACATAATAAGATATACTATAAAAAAAAAGTTGAATATGATATAAATACAATAATATATCAAAATCTATATAGCATGAATTATTTACCTATTAAAATTTATAATAATATACAATATTTTAAAATGATTATGATACGTGAAAATGTACGAAGACTACATCAAGGCACAAATTACCTTGTCTAGTATGTGTATAAATATCTATGAAAATTATATTAAAGATTACTGAAATATATTAAAGTTTAACCAAATTATATAAAAAATTGTTAAAATTTATCCAAGACAAACAAAATTGTATTGAAAGTTATCAAATCAAATCAAAGTTATCAAAATGATATAGAAAACTATCAAAATTATATCAAAGATTACATTGGTAACATACCAAAACTGAAAAAAAAAAAAAAAAATCAACACATCTTTCAAGAAAATAATATATATTTAGTTTTTTTTATTACATGTCTATGTATTTATTATTACTTGTTAGTTATTTATATCAAAACCAAGCAATGCTAATAGCACACGATAATATATATTATTGTAAATAATAATTTTATGAATGAAGAGTTAATAACATATGAGCAATTTAATCTTAATTATGGCATTTAGTTCGTTTTCCACATTTTGATTTTTGTCAAGTACATATTACCTTAAGATTTTCCATTGCCTAATAGCTAGATAAATAAAATATTAATTTATGGTTTGCTGTACTCTTGCATTTACATTTACGAAATTTCTTAACTAATAAATGATTTTCTATGTTCTTTCAAAATCTTATTGTTATTGTTTCTAACAATAAATTGAAAGTTTTATTCTCACAAATTTTTTTAATAAAAAATAAAATTAATAATAAAAAAGTCAATATTTAACTCAAATAAAAAAAATTATCAATTAAATAAAATTTATTTCAGTAAAGACTTAGATGTTAAAGAAGAAAGAAATAAAAATTAGAAAATATTTAAAATCAATAATTAAGGATAAAATAATTAATTTAATAAATTATTAAAACTATATCGTTCATTATTTATAATTTTAAAGTTCAACTTATATATATATATATATATATATATATATATCAAGTCTCAATTTGAGAACAATTCATAATCTATTTGAACTTTGATTGTAAAAATTTTTGAAAAAACATAGTTATTTGAAATAGAAAGGTAATGTTTGAGATTTTGTCAAATATGGAAGCTTCTAGTTCCAAATTACACATTGTTAAAGTAAAAGTAATACTAGAATTGATGGCAAAGAATTGAGCCATGACAGTCGTCATTTTTTAATTGAAAAGTTTTTTTTTTTTTTTTTTTTTTTTTTAAGAAAAAAGGAAATTGTGAAGGTAATCCTTGTGTTTCTATAGTGTACAATTCCTCATTGCAAGTGCAATGTAATAATATTATATTAGTAGTATTAATCTATTATATTAATAATGGTCTCATCTATGAAAATTCATATTGTTCTTTAACGAAAACATAATTTACGCTCGTAATTCATACCTTTAATTATGGACCAATGTAAAGGGAAAAATGATCCCATATCTAGTAATTAAGGATTGGAGTGTGACTTTGTAGAGTAAAAACTACCATCACCTTTGATATGCCTTTTTACAAAAGATAAAATAATGAAAATGAGCTCTTGAACTTTTATAATAAATAATATCTCATAGTAAGTACAGTTTTAAAAATTTTTATATCAACAATGGTTTCGATTGTAAAAAATTTGTTATAACTCTTAGCTAACACTGTCACATCCATAAATAGGAGCTAGTGTTACAAAGGGAAACAACTTCACTTTCTAATAGTTAAGGATTTGATTATGAATTTATAAACAAGGGTCATCATTTCTCCACCAAGATCCTTTTTCTTAAAGGATAGAACTACAAGGGCCAATTCTCATACCCCAAGAGTGTATAATATTTTATGGCAAGTGCAATTCAAATAATCTCAAAAATGTTGATTCATTGCTTTAACAATGATGTTACCTACGTGAATTTGTTCCAAATCTATATTGATTCTTAACGAAATAAAAACATAGTTTATAAACATTCTTCTATTGATATGCTTTTTTGAAAAGATAAACTGTAAGGACATTTTCGAATCTCAAAATAGATAATATATCGTTACCAAGTTAGATTTGATGTTTTCAAATTTTACATATCTAAAAAGATGTTGTCTAAAATAATTGAAAATTACCTTTCAAATTAAATAAATATATATATATCTCTATCAACTTTATGTCAATTTTTTTTTCTTTTAGAAAACTTCAATTTGGAATTTATGCATCTGGTCTGCAAATCTCATTCTGGATGTTTTCAGAAAATATCCAAAAGTAAGGGAAAGAAGCACTAAACACCAACCAAATATCAAACATTTTATTATTTAAAAAAAAGGAATAGCAAGGATTAAACTTTTAAAGCTCAACTAGCTTACCATTAGAGAGATACTAAATGCATATAGAAGTTATATATAGAAACATCATTCCTTGTTTCCATCAAGGCCAAACAAGCATCTCACAAAGAGAAAAGGAGTCACCTCCAACTACCTACCCAACTGCTACCTTAGCCCTGAATACCGGTATATGATAACAACAGAGCTAATCCTATTGCACATAGCTAAAAAACCCAGCTGCTTCCTTTAACTAGATAACCCACAAAAAGAGATAACTGGGAAAGCCAATATAAGCAAGCTTCGGGAGGCAAGATCAAAATAAGATGGCATGATTATATATGCAAAATCACCGAACTGTGACGTTGTATTCTTTGCATCTCAAGCTACCCTTGCATATATTTCTCCATTTATCCTTGAGATCTCTCGCAGTCCTACCCCTAAGAAAAACTTAAGTACCAAGGTCCAAAATTCTCTTCTATGGAACAGTTCCACCATCATTTCCAAACTTCTCTACTCCCCTCCGCGATAATAACGTAACCACTAAAATTTTAGAACACTATTACTCGGAAGAAAAAGATGAAACAAGATACAGTTCCTTCGAGAAATCATGAGTCATGTATTACAAGCCACAGACTTGGAAAATCTAGATGTTAATGTTGGGCCTCCTGGATTCTAAAATATTCATCAAACCCACATGATATGGAGCATATAAAATTCCTCAATACCAAAGATCATACAGGAATATGATCTACAAAACTATTTAGTCTTTATAATTTATACGACTCCCGTGACAGAAAATAATTACCATGAGCATCTCCTCGTCTTCATTCAACCATGGAACTTTCTTTCTCCTCGTATGTGGAGTTGGAGGGAATGAGCTATAAATAAGAATCACGTTAGATTATTATCAATGAGATCAAAGGCTCCCTCATTTGTTCCAGAACAACTATTCATGTTCAACAAAAAAATAAAATTGATGATCAAAGCATTTTAAAGATTTCAAAAAGATGCTTTAGAAGTGGAATATATATATATATATGTATATGAAGATGACATGAATGTTACAGGAAACCAGAATACCAATTTATGCAAAGGTAACTTACGGCTTTGTCTCAAGTTTTCTGAACCTTATGGAGTAACTAGATACTATAAACTTATCATCTGCATCAATAGATAATTCTTCTCCATCACTGCTGACAGCTTTCTGACATGGATCAGTAATCTGAGGCTCTACAGCTTCCTTCATAATGTCATCTCCTTCGACTTCTACCTAATTTGTGGCGGCAGTTTCAGTGCTTTCACTGGTTGGATTATTATCAATGGATTTAAAGTTGGCTGGTAGTTCTTCCCGTCGGTTTTCGTGTTCTCTCACGGATCGTTGCCCATGGACCAGTCTTTCATCTTCATTATTTTCACCTGGAATATCCACTGCCCCACCCTTAAATGTCTTTTCTTCCACACATAGTTTATTACCATTTAGACATAACGCAGAAGGCCCATGATTAACTTCTCTATTTTGCCTAATAAAATTGTGTTCTGTCCCTCTCAAACGCCCACTCTCCTGAATTCCAAGAAGGTCTTCATCCCCGTTTGATCTTGAATGACTCTGAAAACCTCCCCTGTTCCTGAGTATGTTTTCCCATATAAAACTCCATAAATGCAGTTAATTCCTTCCTTGCCAAGGAGGTCTTGTCCTTAACTTCTAGTTATTTTGAGAAGGAAACAGAACATGCACAGAAAGGGCAACGAAAATTGCCCTTATCATCAAAACTAGCAGTAGAATTCAAGCAGCTCTCATGAACCACAACTAGGCAACCACTAGAACTGCAGAGCAACACCCGACCTTTCTGGTTACACTTAACACAAATTTTGTTCTGTCCTACCAGCTTTTTGAGCAGGATCTTGACTTGGCATGCGCTGCAAACTCGAGAAAAGATTATTTTTCAAGGCAATATTAAACCTCTCATCTTCATATTCACATATTTGTTCTGCACAACGGTGATTCATGTCAGTTTTTTCCTCACGAGGATCAATATTTTGCTGAAATCCATCAGGGGAGGTGGAATTTGGGGAACTTAATGGAAAATCTTGATCAATATTTTCCCCAGCATAACCGCTAGGACCCTTTTGCAGTGCACCATTTTCAACATGATTGGATTCATTAATTAAAACATTTTGGCAAGGTGTATCTCCATACTTATGCTCAACCACCACATCAGCATCGGCATTTTTGAACATTTTCCATCTGATTGTCCAGCAATTCTACATGTCCAACAGCATCACTCGGTCCAAGGGTCCTTGAGGCAACACATACGTCTTGATCACCCTCACCTACTTGATTATCTTTTCCCAAGTTATTACCTTCTGTATCTGTAACTTTTATAATCATTCCAGGCCCATCATCCAACTGTTCCTCACCACACAAGCGAATTGTGGGAATGCCGTCCTGCCTTCTTTCATTCAAATGAGGATCATTATGCATACTACCCTAGTTAACACCGACAAATACCACCGAATTTCCTGCAACCAAGTCATCTCTATACCTCTTAGAGGGTAATAAATTTCTTTCAAGCAACCCATCTAGCAACCCTTCATTATCATTTTCGTGAATATGAGGAATCAAGTTACCCTCTTAATTACCATTTTCATCATCGCTGTCATCAGACCTCGATGTAGGCACCTTTTTATCACCATCAAGAACAAGACTTTCCTCCAAAATTGAATCTTTCAACTGTTCCAAAGAAGGGTAAATAAGGAATGATAAACAAATAAATAAATAAATAAGAACATAAGCGCCAAAAACAAAAAGAGTGAAGATTGATGCCCATTAGGCCACCACTGCAGCAGTAACAAAAAAAAAAAAAAAAATTCCAGTTTTACCTGCTCTAATGCACATTTAGGTAGGGAGGCTCTTTTATGGATAACAAAGGAGTAAAAATCCCATCTTAAAAGCTCTGGTCCAGCATTTTTCAGATTTGAAAGTGGGACCTGATAAAGAAAGATACTTATAATTGACAATCCATACATTTCAGCTAGTAAGTTCTAATGAGATAGGTGAAAAAAAATATTTTTCTTTCAAGACAACCAAAATTTATAGAGCACTGCTGAAACTAGAATGTATGTTTTATATTGTAACTCCTGCAGTATGTGTTCGAGAAAATCTTCGCAGCTTGACAAAAGTCAAACATAACTCTTGAATCAGGAGGAGCAACGTATCCAAGACTGCTTTTAGTACGACATAACTCCTCCGGACGTATTAAAGCAACCATTTCACTTCTATTTTTCTCCTAGTCATCTGGTAATACAGGAGCTGTTTCGATCAAACCTGAAAGTAGAGGGAAAAGGTAAAACACCCAAAAAAAAGTCAACAGACATGAAGAGATTGGTATTTGTACATACCACGTATGATAGAAATATCTATCCGGGGGAAGCTTGATAGATAATCAATGATCCAGAGCCATGGAATCCTTGGGACCAGAAGAATAAATGCCAAACATCCGACCTAGCTCGTCCATAAGAATGCCTTAGTTCGAGACCAAGCACTTGTTCTACCTATTACAGAAACATGAGTTTATAAGTATGAAAGCTTTTAAGAACGTATAAAATCTACATATGACAAATAATTAACATTAAAAAAAACAAAACACTAAATGGTGGCATCATTCAAGCACGAGAAAATCACCGTTTTTAACTAACGTTCGGGTAATTTTACAATCTCATGCGTAGAAATGAGCAATGAGACATAAATTTGGCAAGAAATGAAACCTATATATATATATATATATATATATATATATATAGCAAGAAAAGAAAGATATTATAACTTAGCAAACAGTTGGTTGCTGATGACGAGATTTAGTAGTAATATCCGAAGAATCTCTTAAATTTTTTCAAAAGAGAATGATTCCACTGTTTTTTTTTCCTTTATTTAAAGATCTTTCTTGTGGGTAACAATGATATATAGTTGGTTTTTATTTTCATTTATTTTTTCAATTAATGAAAATCTCATAAAAATTTGAATTGTATTATAATAAATTTATAAATTAAAGAATATAAATATTATTTACTATGAATTTAGATATTTTGAATTAATTTTATTTTTTAAAATATTCGCATAAAGAAAGTACTGAGTATTTTATTTTTTAATTTCTCTCTTTCATCGATTTGGTGGGTATTTCAAAATCTAGTTTTATGAATCGGATTTTCGATTCTTTATAGATATTTGATAAAATTGGGCAGAATTTTGTTTTAGTAAAATTTTCATTAAGGTATTATTTTTGTTATTTTAAAATATATTAATTACAAAAATGTTATTTTAAAATATAACCTAAATAAATGTCAATAGGTATTCTCCAATATTTGCCTTAAGAAGTTACACAAGTATATAAAATTGATTTAATTTTATATTAACGTAAATGAATCTTTCGTCGCATGTAAAGATCCACATATATATATATATTAACATTAGAGTTTTAAAATTTTAAAAAGTAAATTTTACTAATTATCACATGTTTTATTTATTAATTAAATAATTTACTTTTAAATATATCTTAACTATACATGTGTTTGACTTTTTAAATTTTACTTATAAAATTAAAAATTATATCAATAACACATATGCGACAATTTCTTAATACGAATTTCTAACAAATTATATATACGAAACTTCAATTTTTCTAATTAACATCATTTATATGATTTTAAGGTTTTTCGTTGGGTATACTGATCAAGATGAGATAAGTTTGATTTCCCTTTTTTATTATTATTTATATAGAAGATAAAATCCAATTTTCGAAAATATTTTAATGATATAACTTGGTAACTTGACAGATGACTATAATTGTGTGATATAAGTTGTCCCGGAATTCATGGTCAATTTGTAGGCCAACTCAATTTATGTGGCAAGCATTTTTTACATTTTGGTGGAAAAAGGAATAAAGGGGAGGAAAGAGAAAGAGAAAGAAGGAAAAAAATTAAAAAAAAAAAGCCTGAAGGAAAAGTAGGGAAAGAGGAAAAAAGCAAGAATAAATAATAAAAATAATTATTTAATATTTTAAAAAAATTGTAAGTGGTATTTTTAAAATAAATTCTTATTAACTTTGATTATAAGTAAATAAAAAAATAACTTTATTAAAAATAATGAACAAATAAAAAGTCATATTAATTATTAGTATATGAAAATTATTTTAAATCCTATAGACGTTATGTATAATGTTACAAATATGTATATTTTGATGTATTACATTTTCACAAATATAATATACTTATATAGTTGTCTAGGAAAATGAGCAAAGTATGATATGAATAAATAATTTGACATAAACAAAAAAGAAATTAAAAACAACAATAACAATATACACATATTAGTTATTAATGAAATTTAAATATTTTTAAAATATAAAATATATCTATTATGTCCACAAGAATGTTCATGCCTACAAGTAGGGATAAAAGCTGCCACATATTTTTAATATATATTTAAAGTTTTTTAACATTAGTCGTGAAATTAAAAATTTTCACTGTAGATATATTTAATAATAATCTTCTCTCTTTATATATATATATATATATAAACAAAAAAAATTCACTTATAATAATATAAAATTAAATTAATTTTATACATTTTTGTAATTTTTGTAGGAATTATATTTGTTTAGTTCAAACCATTGTATTTCATTTTTTATGCATGCGGATCATGCATATCGAATTATGAGTAAATTAAAATTGCAACTATTTATATAATATAAAAACTTTTGACTATTAAATATTTAAAAAAAGTATTCTTAATCACTCTGATAGAGATATCGGGATAATTTAAAATTTTACGTACACGATAAGTACAATTATATTGCTAAATCTAACAATGGGATTATTAAACTATTAATTGTATGAAAAGTTATGAAACTATAAAAAATTAGTTCATTTAAACAGCCAGAGTCAGGTCGAAGAAGGATATTAATATTTTTAAGTTTGTTTAAATTTAGTTCGATTTAAAATATGAGTAGTTTTTTATTTAAATATATTTATATTTATAAATAAATAATCTAAATCCATTTAAATCTACTTATATTATATTTTTTAAAATATATTTTAAATTTATTTTTAATAATTAAATATATTTAAGTTTATTATTCATATTATTTTAGAAATATATGGTATGACTTTTATTATAAATGACTTTCAACCAATTAACAACTAATAAAATAAAATTATAACTATTATTATAAAAAATATAATTATACTATAAAAATATAAAATTTATAATAAAAAAAAATTATTCTAGTCGGCCCAAGGCTAGACTAAAAAGTTTTTATCTAAAGCTCAACTCATTTTTTAAACAAGGTTTATTTTTTGATTTAAGCCCATTTGTTCGGGTTAATATTTTTATTTAAATCCTTCAAATATTATATTAAATTTCGATTTAAACAGATAACTAAACTCTAAAACAAGACTAATTAAGATTCACTCAATTATGTTTACTGCCAATTACAAAATAGAACTTTAATTACAAGTATGAATTTCACAATTATGAATTAATAGTGGGATAAATGAAACTATAAATTACTATAATTAAGTTCCCCACCCTCCAAGAATTCGAGGTTCAAAAAATGAAGTGTAAATTATTAGTAAAAAAAATTGTCATGTAAAAATAATTCTGAAAAACAGGCATTGCAATAATGGTGCAAGTCTTTCCAACAACAAGAAACAAGATTAGATTAATTGAAGCACGACATGTTGGAAAATTATTTTAGTAAAGTTTTTAAATTTTAAAAATAATATTAATAAAATATACATTCTTTTAAAGAAAAATATTACTAAAAAATAAGAATAATATTAGTGATATACTTTTAATTTACTAGTAGAGTTACTGCTAGTGAAGTTAAAATACTAATCCTGACATGATTCTGCCTCTCATAAACCAGAACTAATGCAATAAATTACTAACAATTGTGAAATCAATCCATGATAAAAAGATGCATGTAATTGCTTGTCCAATAAAAAATACATGTAATTAAATCACCTCCTCCCTCCACACACACATTAAAAAAAAAAAAAAAACCGTCATTGGTGGATCAATTGCATTAATAAACAAAAAAAAAAAAAAATTCATAAACCTCAATAAAAATACAGCAAATCTATCAGAAAATTTTGAGTTCTTAACAGGAAATCAAATTGACAAATGGTAAATAACTACAGGTTATTTGCATACATTCATGCAGATTCCATCTTCAAAAACACTGCAATTTCACCAAAAAAGGGGGGAGGGGAATTTGAAAAAAGAAAAGAAAAGAAATATATAGGGAGGGATTAAGAAAGACGTTTTTTTTTAAAGAAATCTAGCTAGACGAGTGAAAAATGGAGTGGAAGATCCGAGAAAAACCGAGGCGGATACGAGAATAAACCCCGAGTGTATACAAGGTTGTCTGTGGAAGCATATCTTCGATTGTCTCCACGAACGGATTCAGCATCCGAATCGGCGGCACGTAAAGGGCCAATGGCACCACCGATAAAACCACCGCCATAAATAGTTGCAGCATTTGCTTTGATTTTTCTTTGATTGGTTTTTCTTTAACTCCCAAACTTTAATATTTTTCTTTTCTCAATATTTATTTTTGCTTCTACTCTACTTTGAAGGAAAAAAAAAACTTTTTTCTATAATTCGGGGCGATGATTGATGAATCTGGTGTGTGGTGAGATAGGGAGCTTGAATAGTAGTTGTATGGGAGTTGGGGAGTTGGGGCATTTATGGATAGCAACTCTTCCTTTTTTATAATTTCATTTGGTAGATAAATTCTTGGTTTTTCTTTTTTTTTTCCTATTACATTATTTAATATTTTATTATTTATCTAGGTGTCATGAAATTAAATATTTTATTTTTACTAAAATTTATTACACTCATTCTATGAATGAAAAAAAATGTTTTCAAAAAGAAAATTATTATATTTTAAAATGAATAATAATTTTGAAAAATAGGTGAGCAATTTTTTAAAAATTGAAATATTTAAAAATTATAAACTTTATTTTATTATTATAACTTCAATTTGGTTTTTATGGTGTTATTTGACTTATAATATTAAAATTTTATAATTAACTAGACATTTCAGTGCACACCATGTGAGTGAAGAAAGAAAAATATAAATGGAAAAAATATTATATAAATTTATGTATTGGTAATTTTTTAAAAAAAAGCAAGTAGTTTTTTTTTAAAGAAAAATCAGTGATTTTGAAAAAGAAAAATAATTATGTTTTTTTTTTCCTTAACAAATAATCCTTTTGTTTTGGCTTTCAGGTGAACAATTTTCCTTTTTTTTTTTTTTTTTTGGTATAATGCCAAATATACAGTAGTATTATTAAATATTTTAGTTTTTATATTTATGTTACCTTCTATTTTAGTTTTTATATAGGTTTTTGGGTTTCTCCTTTTATTTTGTTTTACGATAGTCTAATGGACTACCAAAATTAACCAAAACAACATCTTTAAATCCATAAATGAAACTAATTCAGCTCTCCTTTATTATTTTTTTAGTATAATAATTTTAATAAAAGTATATTCAACGATTTAATTACTTACAAATAATCATAAGAGTGATAAATGAATAAATTATGAACGTTCAATTCTTAAATTTTCCTTTTTTTTTTTTTTGGTGGAGTTATGGTTAAGAAGTTGTCGAAAACTGAAAGCCAAATAGAATTAATTAAGGAGTGAAATTAGCTGCTGACTATATAATTATGGCTAAAATATAAAAAATCCCATGAACCATCTTAATTTTTTTTAAAAAATAAATCCCTATATTTTGATTGTAACAAAATAAGTTATTATCTTTGATTTGTACCTAAATTAATTTTTATTTATTTATGGGTTTATCCAGATATAAATTAAAAGTTACAAGCTTATGTTGGTACAATATTAAGGTTAGAGACCTATTTAAATACAAATTAGAATTAAAAATTTACCTAAATAAAGTTTGAGAATTTTTATTATTATTATTTTAGCCTATGCTTATATAAGAAAAGCTTGAGATTAAATTATTATATTTACTCAATTTAAAAGAAAACAAAAACTAGCTCTTGTTTTTCTAACCATTAATATATTGAAAAAAAAAATCTACAGGCCTTTATGTTTTAATAGTGAATAAACAATATTGGTGCATTTTAAGAAACAAAACATAAATAAATTAGTATTAAAGGGATATACCACCATTATCACAGGCCCACATTAATACTAAGTTGAATAATATATATGCAAAATAAAAAAGGGTTTTATATGTATGCATTATGAGTTACATATGATTAACAACAGGGTTAGTTATTACATAAGTTGAGCCTTAGTTTTAAATTTGTTTTGCATTAGATACTTTTTTTTTTCTAATGTCTGTGCTTTTGGTTAGTAAAGAGAAGACGAAAAAAATACTTCAACATCTGATTCAATAATTGGTATATATATTTTCAATAGAAAGAATCAAGTTAGTATTTAATTTTTCAAGATTATACTCGATAAAAAAGGATTTAATTGAATTTGATATGTATATATGATATAAAAAGTTGTAATCTATAATTTTAAAAAATTATAAATATTAAAATTTAAAATTCAAATATATTAAATATCAAATTTTAAATGTAATTATATAAATCCTCTAAATTAAACATTGAATTCTTTTGCCATAGATCTACAAGTTTTTCAAAGTATGACAAAATTGTGCTATTTTAGAATTCACATGAGCCGTTGTCAAATGGACAGACTATGGAAACATTATTCTAGAAATTTTCATTCAATTAGTTTTTTTTTTTGGGTGATAGACATTACAATTTTGCTTGCTGTCTTCTGTCTATTGGCCCACTGCATATGTTTGGAAAAAATAATTTTGCGTGTGTGCCTTTCAATTTCTGATTACTCTTAGTTTTACAAATAAGAAAATTTTCATTCATGTTCACACCAAAATGCAATTAAAATTTCCTCTCCTTTATATATATATATATATATATATATATATAAATTTTGGACCGACCAGTGAAAATTTTATATTTTTATAATTTATCAAAGTTAATAGAATGGGAGATCACATTTTACTAAAATTATTGCAATCAAGACTCATATTTATGAAGTGAAAAATGTCTAAAACAAGGAGGATGCTCTACATATCAAACCAAAAGAAAGGAGTTATTTCTTTTGAAAAACTTTATCTCAGTGAATTGTGAGAAATTTATGCTTGGCTTTCTGCAACTCTTGTTTGGGTTTAGAACAAGATTTCTTTTTTGGATTCTTATTTTTGGAATTTGCTAAAGTAAAAATGTTTGAAAAAAAAAAAAGGAAAATTCATAAATTATGCTAATAATGTACACAATTAATTTATTTTATTACTTAATGTGATAGCAGTGGGTAAAAATCCACTACAAGTTTGAATGGAATATTTTAGTTTTTATACTGTTAAATTCAATATTTCAATTTCTGTGCTTTTGAAATTATAGCAAATAAAGGAAAACGGTTAACAATATTAAAAAAATATGTTTAGAAGTTGATAAAATGCTCACATATTATATAATATTGTATTTTAAATTTTTATAAAAATAGGTTGGATTTAGGGTCGGGTTTGGGTCTTTTTTTGTATAAAATTTAAAATTTCACATGACATTGTATATAAATATTTTATCAACATTCAAATAATTTTTTTCACATTGTTAACTATTTTTTCTTATTTGGTATAATTTTAAAAGTACAAAGATTATAATACTTAATTTAGTAATACAAGGATTAAAATGCTCGCTTTCACTATAGTATAGGGATTCCTAGTGGACTCTTACCAAGTAGTGAGATATATTTGTTTATGTGATTGAAGATGTTAGTGGTTTTAATATTTGTTTTGAAATCATATATTGAAGGTTTTTTTTTCTCTCAAAAATAGTGAATTTTATTTAATTGTGTTGAACAAGTTTTCATTTACTTTAACTTGATACTTGATAAAATAATCATATTTATCTGAAATGGTAAAAGAAAAGGTTTAAAAACAAACTAAAAGGTTTGTGTAAAAAATCATAACAAAGATGAATTGGTGTCTAAATGGACACCAAAGTCTTATAAAAGACAACGACAGTATTTGTCTAATTTTTTAAGTATAATTTACTAAATATATTGGCTAATATATTTAGTAATATTAGAGTTTTATTTAATTTTTTATACTTATTTTTGTTGCAATTAAAGCATGTTATGAATATTATGAGATTTGACATGAACTCTCTATTTTTTTTTTCCACATCTACTTAATAGCATGTTTATTGAAATTTGGATACCTTAAATTTTTTATGAACATTATGTTAGCTTGATAAATGTTCCTTAATTTATTTTAGAATGCTTTTAATTGCTTGTTGTGAACATGTATCATTCTAATGTTCTAAATTTATGGTAGAATATTTGACAATTTTTTCATAAGAACATGCACGATTAGTTCTATCATTTTTATGGGTTTTGAAAGATAAATGATATTTAATTTTATTATATTTAATCATGAATTATGAATTGATACATGCTTAAAATTGGGTAAAAGTTCACTCGGAGTCCCCGTAATATAGTGAAAGAAACATTTTAGTCTTAGTACTACTAAATTCAGTATTTTAATCATCGTTCTTTTAAAATTGTAGCAAATAAAAAAAATTTGTTAACGGTGTTGAAAAACCGCTTAAAATGATGACATGTTATGTAATATGGAATTTTAAATTTTACACAAAAATATGTTTGGGTTTAGGGTCGGGTTTAGCTTAGGTTTTTTTTTTTTTTTTTTATAAAATTTAAAAGTTTACATCACATTACACTTAAATATTTTATCAATATTCAAATGATTTTTTAACAATATTAACTATTTTTTCTTATTTTTTAAAATTTTAAAAGTACAAAGATTATAATATTAAATTTAATAATACAGAAACTAAAATATTTCTTTCACTATAGTAGAGGGATTTCCAATAGACTTTTACCTTAAAATTGAGATGTTTATTGCTTCACGAGTTTTATCATTTCATGACCAAAGCATATCCTCTTTTGTAAGAGTTTCGGTTGCAGTTTTTAATCAAAGTATCAAGGATTAGCATGTTTCTTCAACTAATTAATAGCAAATATTGAAATTTGAATTTTAAATCTATTGAATATCAAGTATTAAGAGTGATTACATGAATCAATTGAATTAAAATTTAAAAAAAGTCATTGTTTGAGCATGAGATAGAAGAGCCTATGCATCTAGGTGCCGTGCTTTCCTCGCATTGTCTCCTCTCTGCCTCTTTTCCGTGCTTCCCTTCCTGCCCCAACACTCCTATATCCTTACATCAATGTAAACTTTTTTCTATTTTAAGCTTTGAGTAAGAAAAACAGTACATAAACAATAAATAAATCTCGCAAAATAAAATAAATAATTAAATCTAGATGTTTTCTCATTATTTTTTCACTTTGACATTTTTAATTTCTAACTAAAATTTTTTACCTTTTTTTTTAAAACAACAAGAAAAAAAATATTTAATTAAAAATATACTTACTATGAAAGACATCTTTTTATCTCTTAAAATCTGATAAAAGTATGCTAATTATCTTAAGATGTTAATTATTAAATTAAATTTAAATGAAAATATATATCCTAAAGAGTAATAATGGTTTTTAAATTTACTTATATATAACTGAATATTATTGGGATTTTGAATATAATTGGATTATAAAAATATTGAATTTGCATTTAATTTAAAATAAATTTAATTAGAATTTAATTTGATAAGAATTAAAGGTAATATTAATTTTTTTAACAAAAAATAAATTAATTAATAGTTAACAAAAAAATATTTATCTTGAAATTAAATTCAACTGAGTGATTGTTTGGCCCAGATTTTTTTTTTTTTGTTTAAAATCTTCTTAATAGCATAAACTGAGCTAAACAATTTTTTTTCAAAAGCTCTTAAAATAAAAGGTAACTTATTTTTAATAAACAAAATGAAAAAAAAAAGTTCAAGAAAAGTTAGAAATAAAAGCTTTCTCTCC
>JBBYHK010000023.1:10118817-10133996 GCA_038382065.1 Adansonia grandidieri | reverse complement strand
GGAGATAAAAAATAAATACTTTCTTTTTGTCTCTTTAACAAAAAAAAATAATAATTCAAGAGTGATTCCCCGCCGCAGCTATTAACCTACGTAGATCTGATATCATTACCGAGCTTTTATTAAAAAGATTAAAATATTAAAAAATTATTAATTTTTTAATTAAATTTAAATAAAATATTATTTTATTTATTAAATAAGTAATGATTTAAAAAAAATTTAATTAGATCTGCTCAATTTGAAATTTATCTAGACTTATTCAGTCTTCCTTATTAGGTCATTGGATATATTTAAATAAATATCATAAGGAAATTATTTTTTAATTTTATTTAATATAAAATTGTTAATATATTCATATGCACTATGTTAAAACAATCACTCGATTGAAGGGATAACTTAGGGTTTTCACGTGATAATCATAATTTTCTCATTTTTTTAGTAAAAATGTTTTAATGAGATTTTTTTTGTAATTTTTTCTTTATGTATTTCTACCATATTAGTATTATTTTTATGTTATAATTAATTTTAAGATATTATATTTTTTTATAAATTTTAATATATTAATAATTTATTTTTTATAAATTTTAACCCTTTTATATATTCGTGTCATTTTTTAATATTATGTCATTTTTTATGTCATATAATCATATTATATTCTAAATTATCAAATCTAATTAATACTCATCAAATAACTTCTAATTTTATGCTACGTTTAGTTATATTCATGTTCATATTACCTTTCGTTGTTAAAAGCATATTAAGTGATTATATATTTATATAAATTTTAACAATATTAATAATTCAATTTACGTGAATTTTGACACATTTGTTAATTTGTATTGTGTTTATATTATTTTTCATATCATGTTGTATTTTAATTTTTTTATATCATGTTTTCAATGTATAATTATATTATGTTCAAAATTATTAAGTTTTATCAATAATATCCAAATAATTCTCAATTTTATGTTACATGCATCGTTTTCCTGTTATAATTTTATGTCAAAATTGTACTTAAAGTATGAGTTTGACACGTTAATAATTTATTTTATGTAAATTTTATCGCTCTCATTTTTATCATGTTATGTGATTATATTTATGATATAATATATTAGGATATAGAAAAAATAAAAATAAAAAATTATTTATAAAATTTTTACTCTCATAACAACACACAAATTATAAAATTATAAAAAATTTATAAATTAATTAACAAAAAATTATTAATAGTATCATTATATTCTTTAAATTGATTTCTTTATGGCATGTTAAAATAAAATATCCCGGACCAAGTTAGGATTAACATTCCAGTAAAAATTAGAATTTGGAATTTGTCACTCAATATGTGAGTACTATGTCTTTCCTTTTCTTTTAAAAATAAAACAAAGGATGTTATGTGGTCATTTTTAGGCATATAAAATGTGATTAGTTTTTTCTTTTTTTTTTTTTTAATTTTATTTTACATAAGAGCAGATAGGTTTCTTAAGAAGAATATTAGAAATTATAAAAAGATAAAATATCTTTCATTTTATATTTATTTTAATAATTTAATCAATAAAGTTGATATAACTTGACATTGAACTTAGTAAAAAAATATTATAATAAGATAAATTATTTATAAAAAATTTACTTTTAAAATAAAAATATAAATAAAAAATTATAAAAATACTATAAAATAAATTATTAACACCATTATTATATTTTTTAAATTATTTTTTTATAAAGAGTTAATGCGGCCGACTGACTTTAGGAAGATACAAAATTTAGGGTTTCCTAGTGTGGGTTTAAGTTCTGTTTGAGTGGGACAATGACACGTGTGCAGAATGTCCAGTATATACCCGAAAAGTTGATAGAAATCCTATTCCGAATAAAATTCATTTTTTATGGTTGCATTTATATAGATAATAATTTAATACAATATAAATATATAATATAATATAATTAAAAAGTATATAATATAGTATAATATAAATAAAATATGAATATATAATTTTGTTAAAATTAATATAAAATAAATTATTAATATATTAAAATTTATAAAAATATATAATATACTATATACGATTATGACAAAAAAATAAAATATAAAATATAAAATCATGACTTGTCTTATCTAATTGTATTAATTTTAGCTGATTGAATACTAACTCACTAGGCATAATACTGTTAAAAAATTTATAAAGGGTGTAGGTTTGAGAGAACTTAAATGTGTAATGCTTATTAAATTAATTAGATATAGGTTAAAGGTTATAGGTATAATAAAAACATCAAAAAAAAAATAATTGTATTAATTGGAGACTTGTTAGGGTAAACCTATTTATGATTTCAAATTTACTCATATTTATAAATAAGTAGTTCAAATCTATTTAAGTTATCTATATTATTTTTTATTTTTTAAAATATGCCTTTAATTTAATTTTTAATAATTAAATATATTTTTATTAATTTTTTGGTTAATATTTTTTAAAAATATATGATATGATTTTCATTATAAAAATATTTTAATAAGTTAACAATTAATAAAATAAAATTAAAATTACAACTGTTATTGTAAAAAACATATAATTATATTATAAAAATATAAGTGTGATAATAACATACCTTATTCAGTTCAATCAAAGTAATGTGTTTTGTTATTCTTTCAATATTTTCATTGTAGCTTGTTGCGTCAGTCGACTTTTTTGCTTCAATGATAAAAGGGCATTGAAACCACAAGATTGCACGTTTGAATTATTTAATTTTATATTAAAATTTATTTATTTAATTAATTATTTTTGTTAAAAATAATAGTAATATTATATTTGTTGAGAATTATTGATTGCTATATAATTTTAACATATAAATTTAATTATAGGAAAAATGTTAGCAAGGAAATAGTATTCTTATAGAATCTAACTTTGATATGGTATTAAAATTTTATATAATTTTCAAATATATTTGATATTTCAAAAAATATATATACAAATTAAAAAAATTGATGATCTATCCATAACTTAAATTAAAAAAAGTAAATTGAATAGCTTTGGTTTGAAATTAAACTTTCAATATATATTTTGTTTACGTATATACAAACAATTTAAAAATTTGATTCAAATTGGATTAAAATTTGGATGAACATATACAATTCATATATGTTAAACATTAAATAATTTAACATAAATTTAAATATAATACTTAGCGTATGTATATATACTTATTTAAATAAATAAAATTAATTCATGCATCATACGAGTTTTAAACTTATTTTATTTAATAAAATAACCTTTCAAATTGGACTCGAATTTAAATTTTTGTTTAAGTCGAGAATGAATCGAGCAAAACCCATAGGCCAAACCAACTACTCAGCACATGGGTAAGTATAATTTTCAAATTAGACTTATGTATAAAAGAACATTATCTTGAAACACATTTAAAGTTACAAATTTGAATTTATCAAATAAATTTATCGTTTATTTTGTTAAAGATGATCCAATCTAATTCTACAAACCCAAATTGGTTTGTATAGATAGAGGTGGCAGACTTGGAATGGAAGTTGTGAAACACAATAACGTGGGGAATGAAAACCATGCATGACAACTACACATGCATTATTGGCCTTTTCTATTTGAATGAAACAAAGTTCCAATTCTTATTTGGTTTTATCCGAATTGTCACATCCCAATAAAAAAAAGCACCAAAATCATGTTTCACACTGTACATCAATTAATTGAAAATTTTCAATGTATATTAGCTATGTTTTTATCAAGACTTTTAAAGCTAAATTGTCAAAATCATTAAGACTATATTGCAAAATCCAGAGGTTAAATTAAAGACTTTATAGTGCTGAATTCCTCCCTTATGCATGGTGCTCTCATTAAATTCTAATCATATTTTAGAAATTTATTTTTAACAACATACGAACAATGTTTTTCTTCTTTTTTGTGTTATGAATACGGTGAATCAGGTATAAGTGGGTTATCACGTCAAACCTTGATTTAATAATAATAATAATAATAATAATAATAATAATAGGGAGCTTAATTAACAATACTATTGATTAGTGCTTTGAATGACAAACAATGATAATTTTTTTTTTTTTAATTTTCACATCCAATTCATATATTTATGTATACTAATATTTGTTATCATATGTGCATATTCGTTGATTTATATATATTTTATGTATAACTGTAGATTTTAAAAATAAATAAAAATAAGAAATGTATATTAACTAAAATTTATATTAAAATGTAAAGTTTTATTTCATGTACAAATTTATCAATATATTATATAATTATTTATTTTATATTACTAAAAATTCATGTAAATTTTAATTCATTTTAATATTAAATAAATTAATTTACTTTTTAAGATAAGTGAAAAATTAAAATTTCAAAATAAAGTAATTTCATATAAACATTTAATTATTTTTATTTATTATCATATTAATCTATTTAACAATATTTTTTAATAAAATTTAACTTCTTATTTATAGATTAGATAAAATTTATTAATAATAAAAATATATTTATAATAAAAATATAAAAATGTAATAAACAATAAGTACAATTTTCATCTATTTAAAAATTATATCACATTTGGGCTTATATATGCGCCCGCGTGCACGCGTGCGCGCACACATTCAATTTTGGTTTCCTTTGCTTGAATACAACTAAGATGAGAGATTAAAAATATTGGATGCCGGTAATTAGGGTACTTCAATTTTTTATATTTTTTGTTTGTTTTTGGACGGAGAAAAAAGGAAATGAAAAATAGGAAAGGAAAGGAAACAAAGAGGAAAGGGGGAAGAGGAAGGCAACGAAAGAGAAAGTTAAAAGAAGAAATAATAGAAAACTTTGTATCTTCATATTTTATTTATGTTATTTTTATATATTTAAATTATTATAAATTTATATATTTTTGCACATTAATAATTCATTTTATGTTAATTTTGCCACTTTTATACATTCATATCATGTTCGTGTTTTTATTTTCATTTTTTGTTTCTATTTTTTGTATAAATTTTTGCATATTAATAATTTATTTTATGTAGATTTTGACAAGTTCACATATTTATTTCATATTCATTTTATTTTTTTGTATCGAGTTTTAATTATTTTCTCATTTTATATTCATGTTGTATTTCAATAAATCCTTTATTTTGCATACTTTACCATAATGATTTAATTTAGAAAAAAAATTTGTTTATTCATGACATGTTCATGTTATGTCTCAATTCATCTCATATTTGTATAATTTTGTTGTATCGATTCAATATAGAGATTGTATGTTTGTATTGTGTTTATGTTATTTTTAGTATGTTAATGTATTATAAATTTATGTGCATTTTGACACATTCGTGCATTGGTATTCATGCATTTTTTGTGTCATATCTTGTTTTGATTATTTTTCATATTATTTTTGTGTCATGTTATATTTGAATAATTTATCGTAATTATTCAATTTAAATCAAGTTATTTATTTAAAGATTTGATCATTGTGCTTACCATATATGAATATAAAAATTATGTTCAAAACTTCAGTGTAATTTCCCGAAGTGTAAAAAAAATTCTACAAATTCAACTTTTCTAACTTCTAACTTCAATACCATTGCATAATGTATACATTATGTTTAATGGTGTTCTATTCATAAAAGGCTGAGACTTTAGATTTGATAAATAAGAGATATGGTGATGAACCCATGAATATATTGGGAATTTTCAAACAAAAGTGTATTTTAGCATGAGATCAACATGAAATTAACTCATAAACGCAAGTTATGATATTTAACATGACTCAACCTCGATTGCCTAAATTTGCTAAAAAATAGAGCTTAGAAAGGGTATAAAAACCAAATGAAAAAAAGCTAAACTCAAGCCCTATACTCCTAGGGTTTAAATATATGAAATACGCCTTATTCAAGTAACTCGATGTTTAACCAAACTCTTATTCACATCCCTACAAACCTATCTCAAGATAATGACATATAGGATTACGTTTTTTTCATATTTTGAGAAGTCAATATCTATTTTATATTTATAATGTAAGAATTAACTTAGGGAACATCCCTCTAGCTACTGTTGATCAAGAACACGATCTCACTCCAATCATACGAAGACGAACATCTCGTATAAATCTTTTAATCTATTTTTTTATTTTTGAATAATTACCTTGTGATAGTGCACAGGTAATTTAATAGACTGGAATAGGGATCTATATTAAAAGACTAATTGGAGTTTTATCCTACCATCAAGAAGTCTATATTCTAATTAGTTACTAAAGTAGAGTTCAACTTTTATCACTAGAGTAATTAATCCGAAGTAGGATTCTCTTAATAATTATCACCTTAATATTGTTAAACAAATTTTAATTACCTTGGTCCATTAATTATCATGTGGGCCATATAAAGTCTAACATTCTCCCAGTTGGCCTATATAATGAACCAAGAACTTGAATAGGTGATAATTAAATCCAAAACTTTAATATGACCATAAGTCACTCTAGCCCAACTCCCACTCAATTAAAGATTCACATAACACTAATCATGGCAATAGCATTCTAATTCGAATATTTTTCCCATGTATTACAATGTGTAATCCTCTTTAAAAGAGCATTTTATAAAATAATACTTTATGAATGAATTTTCTATAATCATTCAAGGTCCAATCGACGTATAAACTTTATGTGTACAAACTTAAACATATCTATAAACTCTAAGAATGTGAACAAAAAAAAAAATCAAAGAAGCCAAAATACATCCTGACTAATCTAACAAGCACCATATGATCTACATGAAATTAAAATCGTTTGTCGACAATGCTTTAGTCAAGGGATTTACTATCATTAAATTGATATTGGTATGCTGGATATCCACTTCTTGCTTCTTTACATAGTCTCTAATAGCAAGGTACTTTATATCTATTTGCTTGTTATGACTCTCATTTTATCATTCTTAAAAAAGCAGACTGCATAAAAGTTGTCACAATAGATCTTTAATAGCCTTGCTGACAACTCTCAAACTAGAGATAAAATATCTCAGCCTTATTGCCTGTGATATTATTTTACAATATAATTCCTTTAACAATTTTCATAAATCCAAGGCTAGAATTACTTTAATATTTGCCAAGCATTTTTACTATAGACCTTATGTCAAGTTTGTATAAACTTGACATTCATAAAGCTACTGATATTAGATGTATATGGAACACCTTTCATATGTTTATTTTCTAAATCTTTTGGAGATATTGATTTAGACTGAACTTATCCCTTTTTAAGATTTACGCTGTAGGTGAATAGCTTTGCACCCAAAGTCTTTCCTAAACCCTTTTAATACAGGCTTCTTGAGATAAACTTTGTCTTTTCAAACCTCTCTCTTAAATCTATATATCTATGACATGTGAGGCTTCATGCAAATCCTTCATATCAAAGTTTCAAGAAAGAAAACCTTTTGTGTCATGTAACAAAGCCAAATCACTACTTGAAAGGAGAATATTATTGACATATAAGGCTAAAATTATGAACTTACTCCCACTAACTTTAAAATATGTACAATAAATAACAAGATCTTTAAAATATGTACAATAACTACCAAGATCTTTTAGTGAACCGGATGATGTCTCAACATTATGGAATTGTAATGCTAAGGAATAAATTAATTTAGATTGATCTTTGTAAATAACTTGATTATTTCTCAAAACAGGCAAATAGAATTAACTAAAGAGCAGTCAAATCAAGTATAACATTTACAACAAATCATTAGTCTCACTAACTAAAGGTGCATAAAATGTGAAAGTGATAGTAGAATTAAGAGATCCAATGGATAAGAAACTAGCTATTTCTATGACTTGTTTGTATACGTATAAAAGTCTAATTTTAATATTAGACATAAAGGTGATCTAGTTTTTATAGGCCATGAATAGTGAAAATTTTCACACTTCGACATAAAGATATGATAAAAGAGAGGAGAACAATGGCTAATGATTTAGTCTATTAACTCATTAAATTACCATTTGGTGATATTAAATGGTATAAGGTTAGACTTATGGCCAAAGGTTTCACTCAAGGAAAGGCGTTGATTACCATAAAATTTTCTCTCTAATTTTAAAAAAGTTTCATTAAGAATTATTATAGCTTTTGTAGCTCATTTTATTAAGAGTTACAACAAATAAATGTGGAAACAACTTTATTAATGAGGATCTTAAAAAGAAGAATACGTGATTCAACTTGAAGGCTGCTTTGAAAGATTCACTTCCACTGAGTTGATGATCCATAAGAAACTAAGTATCTCTAGCTTTAACAATTCCAGATGAATTTGAAAGACAGTAAAACCTATACTCCTTCAAGTTAACTACATAGCTTATAACTGCTAATCGTTCTTGGATATAGTTTCCTAATGTTTGGGTTATAAACTTTCACTTTAATCGAACAACTCAAGTTTGTAAATGTCTTAAGCTAATTCCAACTATTTACTTAAAAGAAAGTTTTAAAAACCAATTTAGTTAGAACTTTATCTAAGACATAAATAACAATTTTAATGTATCAATAAACTTAGGGGAATGTGTATGTTCTCTAAATAATATAGTGCTTTCTTTAGCTCCTTTTATAGAATTGTTACTTTGCCTTTCCCTCAATGTAACTAATTTAAATGTTAAAGTCAAGAGTTTGAAGTACTCCATTATTGATCAATTCTATTAAATTTTGCATGGAGATATGACACAATCTTTATACTACAACTTAAAGGAGTTTTCATATATAAAGCACATGCTTTATAACCAAAAATCAAATGAATGGTTAATAAACTATTCTCACAATGATCGTATCCAAAAAAATCCAATAGAAAAATTTACTTTTAAAATTTCAATAATAGAATTTGAAAATTAAATTCAAAACTCATTTTTACTAATTTAGAAATGAAATGAAATAAAATATTCAAGATTTAAAATAAATCTAGATTTTAAAAATGATCCTGAAAGTCCTTATCAATTTTCAAAGTATATTTCTTCCAGCTTTTGTTCAGTTTCCTTAACTTTATGAAACCTTACATGGTTATAAAAATATAATTCATTAAACCAAAATCCAGCCACCATGTATTATGAGAAATATCACTAAAAGAGATTCATACAGAAATGATTTATCTTATTTTTTAGCCTCCTTATTACTTTAGGTAATATTTCCTTATATGTGTCTAAGATAATACAAAAATGAAAGGTTCGATGCCATTTTTCTTTATTGGAATTTTTTTCTTCACCCTTAAAACACATTTATCATGCTTACCGCCTTTTCCCTTGAGTCAGTAAACAAACTAAATCTAGTTTCTTATTCTTTAATCGTTTTTCCACTTGAACACACATAGTTAAGAGTTCATTGATAGACCATTTTCTTTATATATGTTTTAAATGATCCATACTCATTAGGCAAAGAGTTGAACTGAAAGTAATAAGAAATTTACTCAAAAAACTCAGTTCTGAAGACTCAAACTGAGCAACAATGTCTTTCAAATCCCAAAATGTTCTCATACACAGCTTTTAAAATTGTTACACTTTATTCGTAAAAGCTTTTTTATCACAATGATAGTTAGAACTTTATCAGATTTAAGAATTTGGTCTTCAATGGCTTTCAAATAATCCTTAACAATGTCAAAATTTGGGATGAAATCCCAAATTGATTTATTGATAAAGGATTTGATGTACATAATACTTAAATAGTTAAATTTCTCCCAATGTACATCTAAATCCATTTGCCTTTTGCACACTTTATTCATTAAAGACAAGCCATCCACCTGAAGCGCTAAGTCAAGGCTTTACACCCAAAATTTACTTCTTTCAATTGAAGTAATTTTTTATCACCGGATAGCATTTAATTCTAGCAGCATTATTAGTCATAATAATAGAAATTACTGTAAAATGCAAGAAATTATACTTTAATTGAATAAATCACCTTATATTCAAGTACAAATCCAAACCTTCTTGTGGGTAGAGGTGCATTATGTATATGAATTTACACAATTTTAATGATAATAAAATGATAAATTTGAAACACTAAAATTAAATAATCTATACCTGTGGGCTTAGGAAAATTTAATTTTGATGTTATATTGTTTCATCCTTTAACCATTTTATAAAATTAATTATTTTCTTATGGGTCCAAACAACTAATTTTATGGTCTATTACTTTTTGGATGTCATTTTCGTTAAGTAGCTATTTAAAGAAAAAAATTATTTTAAATAACTACTATGTTATCTAAATTAATTAACTTAAGATGCTGTGGCTACTCTTAAATTAATAATTTAGAACTTTATTAGTAACATCCGACATAAATACATAAAATTTATTGCATATCACAAATGATTCTTTATTGATGTCATTTAGCTTATATAGTTATTTAAAGGAAACTTTAACTACCTATTTTTACACAAATCAACCAACATAAGATGCTATGGCTACTCTCAAGCTAGTAATTTAAAAATTTAATAATGACATCTTTAATATATACAAAAATATTTCTTGTATATTAATAATTGTAGCAAAAATACTATATTAAATCATGCTAACTTATTATAATTATAACATAAATAATTACATATTAATGTTATTCAAAGAAACTTTATTTTAAATAACTACTAATTTTAACTAAATCAATAAACTTAAGATGCTATCACTAATCTCAAGCAATTGATTTAGATTCTCTATGAAGACAAAATATATGTAATACCATAAATAATTACATACATGATTTAATTACTTATAAAATATATAACAAATAAATTTCATGGCATGTAGTTATTTAAAAAAAATATAACAAATAAACTTTATAGATATCATTTATCGTATGTAGTTATTTTAAAAAAAATTTGTTATTTTGAATAACTACCAACTCATATAAACACGTAACTTAAAATGTTATGGCTAATAATAAGCAATTGATTTAGATCACTAACAATGATATCAAGTCTTTATGTGGTAAAAATTTGCATACTATCAAATTGTCACGCTTTAACATATTCTAAAATCATAACATCATATATGTTCCATGACATGTTTTTTTGTTCAATCATAAAATATTCATAAGATTATAATCTATTTATTTCATGATATATATGGATA
Organism: Adansonia grandidieri; assembly: GCA_038382065.1. Classification (NCBI taxonomy): domain Eukaryota; kingdom Viridiplantae; phylum Streptophyta; class Magnoliopsida; order Malvales; family Malvaceae; genus Adansonia; species Adansonia grandidieri. The sequence continues at coordinate 10,122,917 of JBBYHK010000023.1, read as the reverse complement.
TGCATATTTGAGATTGTAATACTAACACAAACTTTAACAAACAAATATGCACTTATCTTTAGGTTGAAAGTATGAATTTTTTGTATCTTTTATAGGAAAAGTAAATATTGCCAAAAGCCTTTCAAAATGCCAATATATTTTATCATGAAATAAAATTTCAAAATTTTTATGCATAAATATATTTATTATTTAATTAAACACAAATATCAAATAATATATATTTAAATAACTTAAGAAATTCTATAAAAATAATAAAAAAATTAAAAATAATAAAATAATGGGATCTAGAAAAATCAATATTAAAACATCCCTAGAACGGTGTCATATGTGCTACCATGGGCGTGTGGGATTTGGTTGGGACGTAAGTCCCAGCCATCTCCTCCTTCGAGTAGAGTCCAACCCGACAAGGTTGGGTTTTTCTTGACTCAATCAAGTTTGTTACACACCTTTAGGCATTTTTCATGTTTCTTTGACCAGATTTGAAGCAATCAATGTTGTATAAACATGATTTAGCATAGCCTATACATCAATTTGATTAAAAAATGTAAAAAAATCATGATAAATCACATAAAAACCTATTGGGCTTTGAAACCCACAACTAACCCAATTTAAGTTTGCATGATTTTTCCTTATTTTCACATAATTAAAATACTCTAGGATGTGATTGAATTACTGCATTATAAAAACCATTCATAAAATTGAATGAAAATGGGTTAAATCAAAAACAATATTTCATGTGTTCTATGTATAAAACCCATATAAGATTTTCAATTAATTTTCATTCGGATTGTATACTTCAATGTGGGTTCCATAAATGCAAATGACAGTTCAATTTCTTTTAACTTTAATCTTTAACCGGTTCACTTAAAATTATTCAAAACAAATAATAAAGCTTTTGGGTTTCATACCAACATAAAACCAATAATAATTATGGAATACATGTTTACATGTCTTTGTTATGTGAACAACATAATTAGAAAGCCTAGCTCTGATGCTATATGTAAAAATTTAATTTAAGAAAGTACCTCATACAATTATTGATCAAGAACACGATCTCGCTCCAAGCACATGAAGATGAACATCCAGTATAAGCCTTCTAGTTTATTTTTTTTATTTCTGAAAAATTATCTTATGATGATGCATAGGCAATTTAAATAGACTAGATTAGGAGTCTAGAAGACCAATTAGAGTTGTATCCAACCATCAATGAGACAGTATTCTATTTAGTTATTGAAATAGAATTTAACTCTTATTATTAGAGTAGTTAATCTAAATTAGAATTTTCTTAATAATTATCACTTCAATATCATTAAACAAATTTTAATTACCTTGGTCCAAACTCTTATTCACATCCGTATAAAACCTATCTCTAGATAGTGATACATACGATTACATCTGCATCATAATTTTAAAAGTCTTCATATTTATAAAACCTATTACTTGATCTCAATAATTCTTACTCATAATATTTATTTTTTTTTAAGTTTATTTACTCATTAAATAAACTTAACTATCAAGTAATCTCAAACTAATAAAATTCTATCACAATCTAAATTTATTTTCAATTTGAATTTGGGTCAATATCTAACAAAATAAAACCTTTTATGGACCGGGTTCGATTAAGTCCAAATAGTAAAAAATTTTAATTGTTCAAAGCTTGAATCAATTCAATTTGTCAAATCCAAAACGTTTATTTTATTACTTAAAAATATTAAAATATTAACAATAATTTTTATATTAATATTTTTATATTTTCAAATTTAAAATAAAATTTTGTTATCAATTAAATAATAATTCAAGTTAGATCAAATTGGATTGAAAAAAATCCTCCCAAGCGCAACCTCTAAACATATCTACCATGAGTGATCAGCTTGTTGATTTGGGGTTCATTTAGATGAACAGTGAGACTGACTCTAATAAGATTGAAAATAATGGTGGATGAGATTAGTTACTATAGAGGTAAGATTGAGTACTATAGTGGTGAGATTAAAATCAATGATGGGACATTTGTTTGGATTCAATTACAACGATGATGGTGTGATGAAAATTAAAAAAAAATGACCATTAAAAACATTTGACTAAAATGTATGTAGATATAGAATAAATAATTGAAAAATTAAAAAATTATATTTATATTAAAATATAAATTATTAAAATTATATTTATATTAAATAATATAAAAACTATACTTATATTAAATAATTATTAAAATATTATTTATATAAAAAATAAATTAATAAAAGTAAAAAGGAGGGTTAAAAGGGGATTTATATCTAGGAGTTTGTTTAGAAATACTATAATGAAAGGAACCTAGAAGTTTGTTGCTGGGTATTTGACGAAATAGAATTGTTTGGTTCCTATAGAACCTATCACTAAAATACCCTTAAAGGGAGATAGGGCTAAGTGAAGTGAAAAAGGTTTTCCATAAGACGGGAAATGAAACTATTAGCCTCATATGGACTTTGTGAATAAGTGATTATCTGATAATAAGTCAAGAATATCCGCCTTTCTATTAAATATGATGTATTAAACTCCTAAATCATTAGATATTTTTTATGAATGTCAACTAAATAAATCCCCCAAGTAACTCTATTGGACCCCTTCCCCTTTGACGAAAATTGAAGGGATGGTGAGGCAATCACGCCCCATTGGGGTACTAAAGGGGCGGTAGGGCAATCACATCCGACTAGGGTTGTGCCAAACACACCACCGATAGGTTGTTTATCAATTGGGAGGAAATCTCCCTAAAAAAATTTGAAACTTGCCGTAACCCCGGTGCAGTGAGTTACAAATACACCCTTAAGCATGAAACAAAAATTGAAAAAGAAAAGAGAAAAGAGTGAGAAAGAGAGAAGGAGATCCGAAGGATAAAAACATCTTTAGTTTTTTTCAAAAAAAAAAAAAAAGATTCAGATAAAATAAGTTCAGCTATCATGTAGGATGAATTGGCCACATAGACAATGATATGACATTGATGTGGTTTTCTATACCATATTTAAGGGAAAAACAAATTAAGACCACTCTAAAGATTTCAAATTACCCATCTTAAGTGGGAAAATTCTCAATTTGATTGGTACATGTTTTAATTTGTTTTAGGCACCGAAAAAACAAAGAGTTCAGATTAAAAAGCAAAAGACATTCTTTAAAAAAGTATGGATCAAACATCCACTTGTTTTTGTGGATAACAAAATCAATAAATTTATTTGTATTTAGACTATTTTTTTAAGTAATTGGTATGGATGGTAATGAATTGAATATCTATATTTTTATGTAATATTTAAATTTGTATAAATGTTTTAAAGTCCGTATATGCTTATTATGTACATTCTATATTTTTTTAATAAAAAGATAATGAATTCGAATATTCAAATTTCGTTACCTGTAGAAGTAATGCGAATTTCGACAGTGGATTTGACATCTCAAATCTATTATCTATATAAATAATGTGAATTCGGATATTAGATATTCATAAATTCATATCCGCATCTACTTCAAATTCACAGCAGATAATAATTGTAATATTTTAATCCATATTTACAGTGCTCAAATTCACAAAAAATAGATTAAATAATTGTGGATATCTGAATTTAGACTAACCATCCGCATTATCTATTATTATCCCTAACAGCTGACGTTACACTTTATCTTTTTATTTTTACTCAAAAAATTAAAATTTTCTTTTTGATTTACAGTAAATACTAGCAATTAAAGTAAATAATAAAAACCAAGTAGCAAAAGCATAAATCAAATAATTGGCTTTGGCTGCATCGGTAAGAAGATCATAGGCAAACCCATAACTGATAATTCAGGCTCTGTTTGCTGAATAAGTTTACTATTTACATTTTGTTATTTTCTGTTTACTATTTGCATTTTGAAAAGTTGTTATAAAGTAAAAGCAAAAGGTAAAAAGTAATGTCATACTAGAGTACTTAACCAGCTCCGCATGGGTACTGGGGTTAATTTTTTTTTTTTTTACTGATTAATAAATTATCTATATAAATAAATTAAAATTATCCTTTTAATTGAAAATTAACTGAAGAGATTATTATACGTGTAAAAAGTCTAACGATTGAAGAGAACGAGAAAGAGAAAGAGAAAGA
>JBBYHK010000023.1:10081690-10096659 GCA_038382065.1 Adansonia grandidieri | reverse complement strand
GTTTATTTACTAATAAATTATTATTTACAAAAATATTTTCATATTAAATATAATAACTGATAATTAAATTTAAAAAATTAAAAATATAAATTATCTAATATGGCAGTCGTAATCCTAAAAACCTTAGGCACATATTATTCATAAATATTATTTTATAACATAACTTTTCAAGGATATGGCGGCTTCATTGTCATGAACAACTCAGTCACTCCAACTAATTTTGGGAATTTGACTTGAATATGATTTTTTACTTGTCATTAGCCAAAACTTTGCCTTTCTTGTAGGCTTTACAAATATATTGCTGCACTCAGCCACCTTCTTGTCATTTTTGCAAGGAAAATGCTAATTTAAAAAAAAAAGAAGAAAGAACATAGTAATTTTGAATAATCTAAGATATGTTTCCAAGAAGAAGAATTCGCTTATTATCGAGGTTTACAAATGTTTTAAAAATGAATTTACTTGTTTAGGTAAGAAAAGTACTCAAAATTTCACTTAAAGATGTAATTTTTCAACAAGTCTTTAAAATCTTCTTTCATTTTATTCACGTGACCAACTATAAAATAAAATAAAATAACTCAAAAAAAAATATCATTTTATTTAAACTTAATATTATTCGTAATATTTATAGATTTTTACAAATGTAACGATTCACATATAGCACATATATATATATATATATATGAATTTTTTTATTTTTAAAATATTCTTCTTCTTTTATAATTATGTTTTATCTTATAAAATTTCAATAGCCTAATTTTCTATAAAAAAATTATTTATCTAAATAAAATAATTATAAATACTAATATTTTAAAATACTCTCATTTCAAATTTCTTTAAAATCTTAAAATTCTGCATCCAATCCTACCATAAACAAAAGACATTTTCCTGTCATTTAGTTATGTTTAGTATATTCTATTGCCACTCAGTAATTAAATCTATAAATTATCCATTTGTTTATGTGTTGTTCTCTTCTCTCTTTTATAGTTTTTCAGTTTTAGCTATACATAAGACCAAATAATGTTATTTGTATTACCCAAAACATCAAGTTCAATCATATGTTAAGATTATAATTTTTTTTTGTTTATTCAATTATTATTGTATTAAAATTAAATTGTAAATGTGGAATAAGTATAATAATATATTGTATATGATTATTTTATAATAAGTATAATAGTACTTTTTTATTTTTATGATTAATTATTATATATATAATAATGAAATATAGTACTAAAAAACTATTTGATTCATATTTAATATGTTTCAAATAAATTTTATTTCATAATTTAATTTAAAGATTCACTATTAATTATTTAAATTGATAATACATTATTAATATAATTGTATAATAATTATAAATACTTTTCGGGTTTTTTAAGAGAAAATTTTGATCATTTATTTATTTATACTTTTATTTTAAATAAAATCTTATAATTATATTTCAGGTTTTTTCTGTTGTAAATTTGAATTTTGCCGAGCTTTAGATTGGATTGATCTCGAGGTCAAGTTTGGGTCTTAATGGATTTGGGCTTTTACAGGTTTCAAGTGATATTCGTTTCAACTTTTTCGAGTTTGAATTTTTTTTGGATTCAAATTTTCTCGAGCTCAAATTTTTCAAGTTTAGGAACTTGATTTTTAATCAACTAGAATGGGCTTGGCTTGGGCGAGCTTTTGGATCCAAACTTGCTTTACCAGCTTTATTGTCATGAATTATACATTTAATTATTTTATATTTGATTTGATTTAAATTTTAAAACAATTGCAATGAATCATGGATTTTATTATTTTAGATTTGATTTGATTTAAAATTTAAATATTTCACATAATAAATTATAATTTTATTACCTTATACATTTCTAATTATCTTTTGCCTATGTATTTGACTATTATAAATAAGAGTTTTTACAAACCCCAAAAACCATATTTGAAAGTAATTCTTTTAATTATTTCTACATTTTTTTTCTTTGTTTGTGTTTATATTGAGTTCATTTTATTTAATTGTTCAAGCATAAATATGCTTTGTTTATTTACTTATTCGTTTTAATCAATTTTGTATATTTTATATGTTTGTTTTTTTTTTTTTTCTAAGATTGATGAAACACTAGACAATTTGCATGGGTTATGTGGCGAGAGTTAATGAAACAAACTAAAATTTAAAAAAAAAAAAGATGATATGCTTCATGTGAAGGGTGATAAACAATCCACAATAAAGCAAACTATGAATTCTATATTAAATTGGTTAACATTACTCATGTATAATAATTTTAATAATTAGTCATGTATGATTCTATTCTATTATGTTATATTATATTATGTGGGTAATGTTAGTTAGCTTATAGATCAATTTGAAATTTTTCTAAATTTATTCTAACGAAATATAAAAATTAGGCAGCTATATAGAGCAAGTTCGCCTTACCTTTAAATAATAAAGAGTGAGTTTGAAAATTTATGAGTTTCTAGAATTATGTAATATATTAAAAATATTATATAATTGAACTACTTTCACCAAGACAATTAAGTCATGTGCAAAAAAAAAAAAACCTATGGAAATTAACTAGAGTGATGTAGGAAGTCTATGCTATGACGTAGAGCTTTGCTGAAATTTTAAAATCAAAGATAATTGACGAGGCTAATTCATAAAAAAAAAAAAAAAACAAACAAACAAACAAATAAACCTTCGTGTTATGAAAAGAAATTACTCCCTTTTATTATAATTAAAGTTTCAAGGAAAAAAAGGATAAAAAATAAAATGGTATCATGTAATTTGTCAATAGTCTAATAGAAGTATTTATAAGTATAATGGAGATCTAATTGAATTATAAATTAAAATTTCTTTCTTTTAATATAACATCATTTCACTTTTTGTTCTTAAATTACTAACTTTTACTAAGGTTAAAAAAATAGTGACTAAATTAATTTTCATTCATTTAAAAATAATATTTTTCAAAATTAATATATGTATTTTTTAAATATCCAATTTATTTCCTTGTGTGTTCAATTTGCCTTAAATAATAAAAGTTTAAATTTTATACTACAAAGTAAATTAATTTTGAATATATTCGTTCCATTTTTTGTCTAAATTAATTTAATTGATTATATTTGACTCTATATTTCACACTTATTTAGTGGCGAATTTAAAGTGTTTATAAATATTTATTAATTTGAATTTTATGTTTTTTTATCTTTCAGATATGTAATCATATTAAATCATAACTAATTTAATTATAATATTTGAATTTCATTCTCACAATTTCATAACAAATGAAATTCAAAGTTTCAAATTATATAATATTGATATGATATTAATATTTGATTACTTTGACTAACATTAGATATATCAATTAATTATTTGAATTTCTTTATTAAATTATAATGCTATTATTTTTCTATAAGAAGTGTTGTGAACTTGATGAAAATTGGTGAGCCTAGTGGCTTGCAAGGAAAATTGTTGAAAATTTTGATCATTTATTTATTTATACTTTTATTTTACATAAAATCATATAATTATAATTCAAATTTTTTTAGTTATAAATTCGGGTTTTTATGAGTTTTGAATCGATCTAGGATTTAGGTTTGGGTTTTAACAAATTCGAGTTTTTACAGGTTTTGGGTCATGTCAATTTTGGGGTTTCTATTTTTGATTTTTTCATATTCAAATTTTTTCGAATTTACATTTTTTGAGTTTAGGCTTTTAACGTTTTTAGGTAACTTAGATCAAAATAAAATTCGATTTTGAATTAACTCATGCGAGTTTTTGAGTTCGGGTTACCTTGCTAGCTCTAACGATAATAACCCATTTCATCTAAGTTTTTTTGTTAAGTTGGATAGAATCTACCAACTATTAGAGGGTTTTCAATATCTTCATTTTTGTATTTCTTTTAAATAGAAACTAAATTATTAGCAACAACTATTACTAAATGTATTCCTTTGAAATAGAAACTAAATTATTAGCGACAACTATTACTAAAAACAATCTTAAAAAAATAAAATAAAAGTCAAAATATTTATAATAAAATAAATTAAAAAATATTAGCAAACCTATTTCTTATTGAATTTCTTTTGATTTTAGGAAGACGGACAAACACTAAATTGGACAAATTTAGTTTCTTTTTTTTCATTTGACTACAAAAGAAAAATATTAGTATATTCATTAATAATGCTAAACAAAAAAAAAATGGTTTAAGTTTAATCTCACTGTAAATAGATTAACAATTGTCTTTCCCCAATTAACTGAGAAAAATAGCACATTTATCACCTTAGATTTCTTAAGATTTCTCCATTGATTTTGATTTTTTAAATTAAATTATAAGAAAAGTTTATGTTTATATTTATATTTATATTCAAATTAGTTCGATTGAGATGTCATTACCTAAAACATAAATAAAATATTTACTAACTTTAATTTCTTCCAATTTTTTAATATTTTAGTAGGTTTGGCATTCTTTGTTAGTACATGATAGCTAAATAAGTTAACTTTATGCAAAATAAAAAAGCTAAATAAGTCAACTTTATGCTTGTGCGTCTGTTGTGCAAAATACTTAAAAATATAAAATACAACTTTACTCTTGTGCGTCTTTACAAATGCTTTAACTTTATAATCTTATTATTAATTTCATTATTAGAAATACTTAATAAATGGATAAAGGCATATGAGTAATTTTCCTAATAAAAAAATGAGAAAACAATAATAGACGAAATATTAATTTAATATGCCCATTGACTTGTATTGTCCTAATTCTTAATTTTCTTTTTTTTTCTTTTCAAACTTGTCGTTGCAAACTTCCTCAATTGTGATTTGTAGGTAGTTCAGTTTAAGAATTTATTTTCATTGCAAATTTTTTAATTGTAATTTGTAGGAGTATAGAAACCTTCAGTTAAAAACAATGGAGAAATTTAGATAAAATTGTAAATGTTAACTTTAGGCTTGTAAACAATTGAGAAATTTGAGGAAAATTGTAGATGTTAACTTTATGTTTGTGCATTTGTGTTATGAATTACCCAATACTATAAAACAAACACAAATAGAAAAATATGAGATTAACTGAGATACAAAAAATAATTAAAATATTACACAAAAATAGTACACATTTGACACAAATGCACGAACGTGTCAAACTTTACATAAAATAAATTATTATCATATCAAAATTTATATGAATTGTAATCATTTGAATAAAATAACTACACAAAAATAATACGAAAATAAGAACAAACACACTAAGAACACACAAATTTTCTTTTTTTTCTTTTCCTTTCTTCCTTATTTCTTTTATGTCTTTATCCAAATAAAAAAATAAAAGTACTTCAATTAACCCCAAAAACACACGTAGTAACAAAGCTTATTTGTCACTCAGTAAAACACCCTAAAATTAAAATTAAAATTAAACAATCTTAATGTTTGAGATAGTTTTTGATTATAGCTATAAATTATTGAATTATAAACTTAAATTAATTTAAATTTAAATAGTTTCGAATTAATTTTTTAGATTATTTGAATTAGGATCATTTTAAGATGAGTTTCATTTGGAATTGAAGTGTTAAGTTTCTTGATTAAATCGAATTTAAAGGTTTGGATAAGATTTTTAATTTTAAATTAGTTTTGTATGCTCTAAAGTAGCATTTGATAACTTTAAAAAATTATGCTAATTTGTACATTGTGAATTAATTCATTTATCAATGATGTTTGATACGGTGAAATTTTGTAAGTATTTAGTGGTCTTGGATCACTAATCCTTCGAAGGTGATTTTACTTTTATCTAAAAAGTAAAAAACTTTTATCGCTAAAATGAGGTGATATATAAAATCAACTACAATTAATATTACTCATTTAATATGTAAATTAAAAACTTACTTTATCTTAATATTATATTTATTTTAATTTATACATTTTTAATTTTCAAACTAATATTCATTTTACCAAGTGTAAAAAAAATAAATTTAAGCTTTTTTTTAATTTTTTTTAAAAATGTTATATATATATAATATGTATTTTTTGTTTTCTTTAATTTTGAATTTTATGGATATAGCATTATTTTCTAATTCTAATATACCTAAATATAAAGTAACTAAAAGATTACTAATATTTTATAATTTATTATTTTTTAATAACATTGAAAGTATTAACTTATGTAATTATTCAAATATCTAACAAAAGTATATTTAATTTTTAGTAACAGCAATTATAATAATTTTTAATTTTTAAAAATTAATGATTATTAACCAAATAAAGTGATTACAGATCACGAATGATAAGATTACCCTAATAATAAAGTCACCTTGATAATTAGATATGATGATATTAAAAATGATACCAAGCACGACCTAAGTCTAATGTCATCTAGGAGTAAAATGGAGCATAGTTGAAAGAAAATAGTTAAAAGCTTGAATTTAAACTCAATTCAAAACTTACAGCTTAGCTTAATTGAGTTTCAATTTTTTAGCACTTGTTTAACTTGAAAAAAAATTGAATTACTCTAACTTGCTCGATTAAGTTCTCAACAAGTTAAATGTTATAAATTCGAGTATTATGCAAAATTTAAACTTGATTACTTATACTCAAGCTCAAGTTAAAGTGAATTAAGAGTTTATATGTTTATATATATATATATATATATATATATATAGTATGAGGTTGTAAATAGGTCATTGAAATTTTTTTTATATAATATTAATATGTATTATAGAAAAAATTAAAAAAAAAAAAACAGAATGCAAATAAGCTCGCAAGCTATTTAAATCCAACATTAAGACTCAAATTTGATTTATTTAATAATTCAAAATACTCGAATTCAAATTACTCAACAATAATAAAATCAAATTCAAAGTAATTCTCAAAACAAACTCATATAACCCATAACTTTATAAATTCATTTATACCCTAGTCCCACCTATCATGAAACTTAATCAAAAGTTAGATCAAGGAAAAGAAACAACAACGGTTATACTATTCGTAAGCTCATTTTTATAACCTCAAATTAAAGCAAGTATTGATCCCATACATACCAAATCTCTTTCCTTTGCTAACTCAATACTAGTTTGAAAGGGGTCGCTGCCAATTATTAACAAGGTAAGTAATATGTTTTACAATCCTTCTAGTCAAAGAAAAAGAAGTGTTAAGGTGTTTATTCAGTGAGTGCAACTATTTTTAAGTAGTTATAATAAGAGGATAAAATGAAAATTAGAAATTGAAGAGTGATATTTTGAGCATAGTTAGGGGTGTTCGATAGATCGGTTCAATTAATTGATCAATTGAAATTTTATTAGGATTAATTTTAATTGAATTTATTTAGAAGATAACCATATTAACCAAATTGAAATTATTATGTTTAACTAATTGAATTAACCAAATTTTTATCATTTACATTTTTAAAATCTTAAATTTTTAAATTTTTTATAATTCAAATAGGTATAATCATCCAACAAATATTTAAAATGTCAAACATAAGTAAAAGCATATCGATAATAAGTAAAAAAAAACTTCAATAATGTAAAACTTAGATACATCTAATAAGGACTAAAAATGTAATGTTTTACATATATTTTGGATAATTTAGTTAATTTCAATAATCGAATCGAATTAACCGATAACCAAAAATTATAAATTTAGTTAACTAATAACTAAATTAATATTTTTTAATTAATTGATTAATCAAACTGAATTTTATTTCAATTAGTTAATTCAATTAAAATTGAATATTGAATACTCCGAATAGTGGGACAAACATAGCAACTAATTGTAGTTGAAAACTTGATAATTAAATAGAATCCCAACAACTTACTCCCCCCGTTAGTCATGTCCATCGGTTGTAATACCAGGTGAGGCAAACTTGACCCAACTTCAGCAGGGCCTAGGTTTTCATTTTCTTCTTTCAGGCAGGATCAAATAGTATTTCTAAATTAAAATTATATAATTTTATTTACAATTAATTATAAAATATATAATTATTAATATAAAAATAATTTTTTAATAAGTAAAAAATAAATTTAAATTCATGAATTAGGTCAAGTCAAATTAAAACTTAAACTTAAAATTTAAAATTATTTTAAATTATAACTTAATTTAATTGTATAATTCTACCCTTCGAACTCAAACCAAGGTTAATAAATATGTACTATTGGGCTCAAGCTAATTAAAGCTCGGAAAGACCCACAAAAGCAACTCACAATCATTCGATTAGATTTTACATGTGGAACATGATGATCTCAGAATTAATTAGCAGCTTCAAATTTAGAGAACGTCTAGTTAACATTAGATGAGTGTAAGTATAAAATGTAGAATAAAGAATTGGCTAGAAAACACCAAAATTATTACAACTACATCCATTTACCTTTCCCTTGATGTTACTCTAAACCTACTAATTTAAACATTGGAAGTGTCTTAAAAATATAATTCTCTAGAAAACTTCACCTTCCTTCAACCTGAGAAATCTAAAACTTACTCAATTCAATCACCAAAAGATATCGACATACTTCTCTCAAGTTCTCGCCCCGTTCCATTTTGCTCGACTGACAGGTGCCAAACTGGCCCAAAAGGACCCTACTGCCTGCTGACTGTACTAATAGAAAGCAAAATACTTGCAAGTTGCCATGGCACTGGAAGTCAACGGAGAGCTTTCGTCAAAACCCAGCCCTGTCGGCAGTCATGTTTAAATGCAAATGGGTGGCCCCCACAGTACAGATTAGCAGCTTGTAAGGCAGTCTTGTTTAAGGCAAATGGGTGGCCCCCACAGTAGAGATTAGCAGCTTGTAGGTTATATTATATGCCTCCGCCGTCACCACTCACCGACGACGGCTGGCTGGCTGCCTTGCTTGCTCAGGTCAGCCTCACGGCCCCAGCATTCACCTTCCGCAAATTAAATTAGATTAAATAATGTCTTGTAAGCTCAAATGCTCAATCATCCAACCATACAAAAATGGAAATATTCAAAGTTATTAGTACAATAAAAATAATAAATGCACGAGAGTCACAATGAAAAGAAACTTATTTCTTAGAAAAATAAATATATAAAAATTATTTTCAAAAGAAGACAGGACAACGACCCACCAAACTACTAGCAGTTGCGTTACATTTCCTTTGAAGCCTACGAAACCCAACCCTGTTTTCGCTTGTACCTGTCGGCAACCTTCTCATGAAAGACTTTCAGTGTCTGTCTTTCTGTTTCTTTTAGTCTTTTTTTGCAGAACAGAAAACACTGAAATAAATACCAGACATATTCAAGCATTCGAAAGCAGGCGATTGACTCCATTTTTTAGAGGATAAAAGAGAAAAAAGAAAAAGAAAGGCTGTGAGTCAAGCTGACGGTGAGGAGCAAAAGTGAAGATCTAGCAAGAATTTAGCTTTGAAGAATCCATAGGCAAAAATATCAAATGTTGGTCCAAGATCGTGCTGTTCCCAAATCTCCAAAACCTCCCCAGATCAGAAAGCTTCCTACACTTCAACAAAACAGGTTGGGTGAACACAAAAACCTCGATTTCTCCACGTGGGTATCCGACAATTTCTACAGAATAATCACTATCTTTGTCCTAATCTTAACCATCGCTGCTGTTTTCTTCCTTTACACCTCTACTAACACGGCTTCCCTCCTTTGCCTCCAATCCCAAACCCAAAGCGCCATGAATTCTATCTCTCTCCCTCGAATCAACTGGAATTCAATTAAACCCATTGCTGACAAGACGTCACCGTACGCTAATTTCAGATCAGAGCAATGGGTCGTTGTCTCCGTTTCGAATTACCCGTCTGATGCGTTGAAGAAGATGGTGAAGATTAAAGGGTGGCAAGTTTTGGCAATTGGGAACTCAAGGACTCCCAGAGATTGGAGCTTAAAGGGTGCGATTTTTTTGTCTTTAGATATGCAAGCTAATTTGGGTTTTCGTGTTGTGGATCATTTGCCTTATGATTCTTATGTTAGAAAAACTGTTGGTTACTTGTTTGCGATTCAACATGGTGCTAAAAAGATCTTTGATGCTGATGATCGGGGGGAAGTAATTGATAACGATTTAGGGAAACATTTTGATGTAGAATTAGTAGGGGAAAGAGCTAGACAAGAAGCTATATTGCAGTATAGTCATGATAATCCTAATAGGACTATAGTCAACCCTTATATTCATTTTGGTCAACGTTCAGTCTGGCCTAGGGGATTACCATTGGAAAATGTGGGTGAAATAGGACATGAGGAGTTTTACACTGAGGTTTTTGGTGGGAAACAGTTTATACAGCAAGGGATTTCAAATGGATTGCCGGATGTCGATTCGGTGTTTTATTTTACTAGGAAGTCAGGTTTGGAAGCCTTTGATATTAGGTTTGATGAGCATGCACCGAAAGTGGCACTGCCTCAAGGTATGATGGTGCCATTGAATTCATTTAATACAATATACCATTCCTCAGCATTTTGGGCCTTGATGCTCCCTGTTTCTGTTAGTACGATGGCTTCGGATGTATTGAGGGGTTATTGGGGACAGAGGCTTTTGTGGGAGATTGGTGGTTACGTTGCTGTGTATCCACCTACAGTTCATCGGTATGACAGAATTGAGGCATACCCTTTTTCAGAGGAGAAGGATATTCATGTGAATGTAGGTCGTTTGATCAAATTCTTGGTGTCATGGAGATCAAATAAGCATAGGTTGTTTGAGAAGATATTGGAATTGAGTTTTGCTATGGCAGAGGAGGGGTTTTGGACCGAGCAGGACCTCAAGTTTACTGCTGCTTGGCTTCAAGACTTGCTTGCTGTAGGTTATCAGCAGCCAAGGTTGATGACATTGGAACTGGACAGACCACGGGCAACCATTGGTCATGGGGATCGAAATATCTTTATTCCTCAGAAATTGCCATCTGTTCATCTAGCAGTGGAGGAAACAGGGATGGTTAGTTCTGAGATTGGGAATTTGATTCGTTGGAGGAAGAATTTTGGAAATGTTGTGCTTATCATGTTCTGCAATGGTCCTGTGGAACGCACTGCCTTGGAGTGGAGATTGCTTTATGGTCGGATATTTAAAACTGTGGTTATTTTGTCTGCACAGAAGAATTCAGATCTTGCTGTTGAAGAAGGTCAATTAGATCAAATTTACAAGTAAGTTACCACAAGAATTATTTCTTACCGTTCATTTGATACTTTTAATTTATCAATTTATTTCTCTGTGGTGCATCTTGCTTAAGATATTGATTTTTATATTTGTTTTGCTTTCTTCTTTTTTGAATGTGTTTTGGTAGAATAAAGTGATATTCTGGTTTACCAGATAGCCTTTGCTTCTAGCCATTAGAGCACTCATTTACCTGATTTCTTTCATCTCTATATCGGCAGGCAGATTTTGCAATATAACCGGATGAATTTTTCTTTAAACTTTGGAAAAAATGAATCTGCGCATAAATTATTAATTGCAATATTTTAGTAGATAACAATTATTGGTTGCAGTGAACTAGGACGTCCTGTTTTTATGAAAGCACTTGATACATGGACAACTAATATGAAATTCTCATAGAAACAAATGATCCATGGACAGCTAATATGAAAGTCTCTTCATCTTCCTCCACGTGCTTTTTGCGGAAAAATAATTGGCGGTAAATGCATGCATGAAATAATACATACTAATGTTGAACATTGGCAGTAAATGCATGCATGATGGAATCATATATAGGTGCTTGGAATGTTTCTGGAGTTAGAGAATAAATTTTACAATTGAGCTTACCCCTAGTGTCATTAGCTGTTTCCACATCCAGGCGAGCTACACGTACTTTGTAAACTGGATTTGAGTTGAAGTTATTTTTTGCAAAGGGCATTTTGTTAGCCTTAAAGCATTGAAGTTATAGTTTAAAGAGTCTTCGCATAAAGTAAATTGACAATAGTATTTGAAACTGGGACTTGTTACCGTTTGATTAGTCTTTGCCGATTCCAGACAGTACCATAAGATATTCTAAAATCTCAAAATGGCCCTCTTTTTGGATTTGCTCCATCATCATCGAGAATCCATTCCTTTCTTGTCATGTAACATCTCTTTTCCAATCGACATACTACCTCTGCTTTCCCTTGCTATATCGTACCTAGGCTCCCTCTTCTATCTTCGGTGATGCTTTGCCTCGTAGGAAGGTTTGAGTGGAAAACTTTTCGTTAAGATTCATATCCTATTTTATAGCATAACCACTGGATTGAGAATCTTCTCTTTGTTGTTTTCATCCTCCCCCACTAAGCAAAGCCTAAAAGAAGGGGGAAAAAAAAGCTAATGCCCATCCATATTTTGTTCTGAATAAATTAGCTGTGTAAGTTTATTAACCATCACTTTGAAGAAGTTATCTTATACTGCAAATGGAGTTTTACTAATTATAAATGCAATAATAATTTGTCTTTTTGTTTTCCTATATTTTCAACATGTAAGTTAGATTCGGTATTAAGTCAGTTAAGTTATTGGTGTGTTCCTTTCTTCTGAATGAAGTCTTACTAAAGGCTACAAATTGTTGTTAAATGGTCAATTTATGGTTGATGACTGGGGAAACCTTAGCTGTTAAGTGAGATCATGCCTGTTTTACTGGTGTTGAGTCATTTTATAGGCACGTTGAATGAGAATTTCTTGTACATGGCATCTTTCATGTTTACTAATCTCTTGACATACTTTGTAGGCATCTGCCCAAGATATTCGATCGGTTTTCTAGTGCTGATGGCTTTTTATTCCTTGAAGATGATACCATTCTTAATTACTGGAATCTGCTACTGGCAGACAAGACTAAGCTATGGATCACACATAAGGTGCCTAAATTCCGATTTTTCTCTTAGCATTCGTTTCTGCAGACTCTTGATGTTATTTTATAAATTTAAAATGTTGTCACTAATTATTTTTGTCCATGTATGGGACTTTGCAATTCATTTATTTGATGAAAACATTTTGAATTTTTCTAAATATTTATGCATATTTATAACAATATGACCTTACGAAACTTGACGAATTATGTTCCTATAATATGGAAATTGTTTGTTATTAGTAGCTAGTAAGTCACTGCACTTATTTTCCTCTTCATTTGATGGCATTTAGGTGCCCATGTCTTGGACTACTGCATCAACCAAAGAAAGTTCAGATTGGTACACGAAGCAAGCGGACATGGTAAAGAAAGTTGTTAGTACAATGCCAGTTCATTTCCAAGTGAACTATAAAGAAGTTGTAAGGAGTGACCAGAGCCTCACAATTTGCAGTTCTGAGATATTCTACATTCCTCGTCGCTTTGTAGCAGACTTTGTCGATCTTGTTAATCTGGTTGGACATCTAGAAATCCATCAAAAGGTTTCCATACCCATGTTCTTTTTGTCAATGGATTCGCCTCAAAATTTCGATTCAGTGCTTGGTACAATGGTGTATAAGCAGGACCTACCTTCTGCTAATTCTTCTTTAACACATTACTCTGCGCAAGCACCTGCAGTGCATCCATGGAAGGTGTCAAGTGAACAGGAATTCATAAAGCTAATCAGAATAATGGCTGAAGGTGATCCTCTCCTAATGGAGTTAGTTTGAAGGGGACAGGATTTCTTCGATACACGGAAGAACTGCAGTAGAGAGGAGGAAAGAAATATGTAAAACTCTTGGAACTGTAATACCAAATACTGTTTTTAAGGTTTTTTTTTTTTTTTTTCTTTCTTGTTTATTTGTTTCTTAATTCTTTTCAGGTGGGAAGAGGTTGTTCTTTTTGTAACTTTCTCTGTAGATTTATTACCTTTGTATGATTCATTTGCATATTGCAGGCTACGATTATTTTGTTGCAAAGAAGAAAATTAAAAGATCAAAAGTGATATCATAGGCTTACCAAGAATGGTGGACTTTGATGTATTGAATTGGTGGAAGATAATTGGTTCTCCGTATCTTTCCTTGCAATCTATTGCTAGAGTCCTTTGAGCTTATACCAGTTTCTGAGTTTTCATTAGTTTTGAAGGGAAGTTGGTGACTGCAGAATGCAATAAACTTAAGAGGTGATTTTGATACATTGATAGTGGCTCTTCTTAGACCAATAAAAGAATTAAAAAATTATCACATGTTTCATTTAGTTTTTTTTTCAAATATATTCAAAGTATATGTCTTAATCTCTCTTATAAAATTTAAAAATTTCACCAATGGTAAATAAGATAATTTCTCATAAAACCTAATTTATCACTGTAGAGGCATTGGCGTGCACCCAAAATTTGTTATTGGTTAGGGTATTAAAATGCATATTCATCATTTGTTTTGAGGGCAATGGACAAAAGGCTCTGAAGTAGTGGGGATATTCCCACTTGGGATGTTATCTTCGCTTTAATTTAATTTTCTATATCAGACTAAATTTTAACTATACATGCATTGCACGTAAAAGATATAAATATAATTAATAATATATAATTAATAATATCATATATGTTATATTTTGAAGAATATTACAAAGTAATATTTTAAAAATATTATATAATTAATGTTAAAAATATCTATGAAAATGAAATAATTAATAATATAAACAAATGTAATTTACATTCAAAAATTTTTAAATGTGATAATAAGCAATTCAAAGTTCATTCATAAATTGAAAGATAAAATATAAATTACGTTTAGGTGTTATTTTGAGATAACGGTTATTATAAGAATAAATAAATTGATAATTTTTAAATAATTTATATTTTAACTTAAATATAATTAACTTTCAAGACTAATGTTTATGCAAATGATTATTTATTAATATAATAAATTAAGAAAATTTTTTATGTACAGTCACCTTGGAAATTTTTTATAGCTTCACATTAAAATTATTTATTCAATCTCTAATGTTTATAATAGAGTTAAATATTTTAAAATTTATTAATAATAATCGTTTGATAAATAATAGGCTTGGATTTTATATTTGATTTGACTATAATATAATGTTATATATTGTGAAAAGACTATGTTACTGCACTGCTTCAACTCTTTCTACTATTTACAATCATCTACTCATTTAATAAACTAATTAATAAAGCAATCCACCTAAAACCAAA
>JBBYHK010000023.1:10030813-10042774 GCA_038382065.1 Adansonia grandidieri | reverse complement strand
TATCTTTAAAGTTATAATTTTTCATTAATCTAACACAAGTAAAACAAAAAAAAGTTAATTTTTTAATTTATATTCTGATTATATTTGCTTTTAATTAGTATTTTATATATGTAGCGATTTTTATTTATCATATTTTCATAAATGTGATTTTTTATTATTTAACATAATTTTTTTATAAATATAAAATAATTAACACATAAAATTATGCACAATGCCTGTGACATAATGTAACTAGTTTTATCTAAATAAGCCTCGACATAAATTGATTTTTTTTAAATAAAAGTTTTATTTGAGCATAAATAAGAAGAAAAAGATTTATGTTGATACAACAAAAACATAAAAGTTTACATTAAAAATGAATTCAAGGACTTTTTTTTAATGTTAGATTTTGATACACTCACTCTGTGAGTATTATTAGAAAAATTAAATATGTAATTTTTATTATAGATATATATTCTAGATTTTTCAAAATGGTTAATTTCTTAAATAATAGTAATTTTTAATTTGAAAAACGTATAAAAAGGTTAAAGACTAAAATATTCTTAAATTTATTTTAATATTTTAACTTTATTATGATATTTAAGTAATTTTATTTATTAAGTTGATCTTCGATTAACTTGTAACACCAATTTAATCATACACTTTATATATAATATAAATATTAGTTATTTTTTTAATTTTATAAATAAATTAATTAATTATCCTGTGTTATATTTCTAATTAAATTTTTAGTTTTTAATATATGTTAACGGAATGCATGAAACTGCTACAATCCGAGTTTACGAGATGATTAAACTAAATTTTTATGACCTTTTCTACCTTCCCCACTTTCGGTTTGGGGTCCATTTGTGAGATCTACTTTGGAAATCGAGCGAAGCAAATTAACAACAGAAAGGGAGAATTTAAAATAGGAAAATGGATGGATAATTATTAAATAAAAGTAAAATTACAAAAATAATTTCACAGAACAAAATGATAATTATTACCTCTTATTTGTTTTGTCGGTTCTCTATATTTTTTGGGTATATATATAAATTATATTATATTATATTATATATATTGTTTTGGTTTTTTGTCATATTATATATACTAAAAATAATAAAAACAAAAACATTTTAAATTATTATATAAAATAATAAAAATAAAAATTATTTGATATTAAATTTTGAATTATTAGTTAAAAATAATAAAAATTAAAAAATATTTTATATATTATTATATAATACATAATATATATTATATATCATATATTATATAATATAAATATATGTTGGGGGAGGGGACCGATTCCCCCCTTTTCATATTATACACATAAAATATATTATATATAATCTACATGATACATTATATATAATATATAATAATATATAATGTATATTATACACATAATATATTACACATAAATTATATATATTAAAAATACTATTTCAAATATAATAAAAATTAAAAAAAATTTATATTAAATATTAAATTATTATATAAAAAATAAAAAATATTTATATTAAATCCTAAATTATTTTTGAAAAATTAAAAATAATATATATTATATATCAATTATGTAACATATATTATATGAATATCTATTATATAATAAAAAATAAAAATAAAAATTTTAAATTACTATTTAAAAATAATAATAATTAAAAATATTTTATATTAAATCTCAAATTATTATATAAAAAATAATAAAAATAAAAAATATTTATAGTCTTTCGTATATTTAGTTAAAATCATTTGTACATTTAGTTATAGTCATTCATACAATTAGTTATGGTGAATCGTACATTTACTTGTAGTTATTCGTACATTTAGTTATAGTCATTTGTATATTTAATTATGGTGAGTTGTACATTTAGTTACAGTGAGTCGCACGTTTAGTTATAATCATGCGTAAATTTAGTTACGGTGAGTAATACATTTAGTTATGGTGAGTTGTACATTTAGTTATACTCATTTGTATATTTAGTTATGGTGAGTATTATATTTAGTTATAGTCATTCTTACATTTAGTTATACTCATTCGTACATTTAGGTATGGTGAGTCATACACTTAGTTATGATGATTCATATATTTAGTTATAATCATTAGTACATTTAATTGTACTCATTTGTAATATTTTTATAATATTTTTATTTTATAAATTTAAAATTTAATGTAAAATATTTTTTAATCTTTTATTATTTTTAAATCATATTTTTAATATATATAATTTATATATAATATTTTACATTAATATTATATAATTTATATACAAATATTATATATAAATTATATATAAATAATATATATAATTAACCAAAATATTTGGGAGTCCGTTCCCATGCAAAGGGGACCAACTCTCTCCCCAATACTAAGAAAAGCAGCAGGCACAAGAAAAAGAAATAGAGATACAAAAATAATTAAAATTTTTTTATTAAAATTATTTTTTTATTTTTATTTAATTCACTCTATTTTCTTTTTTAGAACTCTCCCAAACAGAAAAGCTAAAACGGAGCTTTTTTCAATTTCATACAGTTATTTGGGAGCAACGACTTTTAACATTCCCAGGGTTGAATGGGAGAATCCGACTTTTTTGAAAATTACAACGAAAAAGTTTCATACAGTTCATATATAAAAAAACTATTAAATAATTAAATCAATATAATTCAATAAATTCAACTTAAAAGTAGATGAAATCTATGATCTGAAAAGTTTGAAGCCCCTCCCGTGGACAGCCCTCGTTTTATATATAATACATATTAGCCCCTCTTTTTATATTTTACCACATTAAAAAAAAAAAAAAAAAGAAACTAAACCCTGAAAAGGAGTTACAAATATATAACGCGTATTATGCTACTATTGCTAACAGCCTAGAGCCCGGGAGAGACCATAGAGTGATAAGGAGCTAAAGTCGTTTGTTTTGGTTTTGATCAGCCTAAATATGGAAGAACTGTTGAAGGATTTTGAAGTGCCGCCGAAAAACTCGTCGGAGGCGGCGTTGAGGCGGTGGAGAAAGCTTGTCACTATTGTTAGGAACCCTCGCCGGAGGTTCCGTATGATCGCTAATCTCGATAAACGATCCGAAGCCGAACAGCAGAAGCTCAAAATCAAGGTTTTTCATCAAATATTCCCCTTATATTTTTACTATGAAAATTTCCTTATTATTATCTTCTCTAATTCTTCATCTGGACTGGAAAATGCAAAATATATTTTCATTTTTTTCTATAATTTTAATCAATTCATGGAATCAAAAAAGAAAAATGAGAGCCAGCGAGTCATTCTCTTGAACTTTGACTGAATCATATTCTCCCTTTTTTTTTTCTTTTTGTTCGTTAAAATTTTTCCTCGATGTTCTGAGAAACCGAAGGGACGGCTGGGAATTTTCTTTTTTTTTTTTTTTGTGCAACTGATCTGATAGGATATTTGTTAAATTCGAATTTAATAAGTTCGTTCATCAGATAACGGCGTGGCTAATCTCGTTTTGTTTTTAATTTTCTATTAATTTTTAGGGTTATTAATTTAAGGTAAATTAATTAATTTTAATGCGATTGAAATTACGATCTGGTGGGTCGGATCCATGGTTAGCTCCCTAAAATTCGGGAACATATTGCCAAACTTATCCGCAGGCACCAATGATGTCCTGCCACGTTGGGGACATTTTGTGGTTGCACATGGCCTCACTGTTAAGATGGTGACGTGGCAAATGTCAATGGGGCAAATGCTTTTCAAGCTGTGCTTTTCTCACCGTAAATTATCAACTAAGCAATGAAGTCTATGCCAGGGAAATCTTGTTCCATTGCTTTCGATTGTAGTACCATACCTAACAATTTTCTTTGCGGTGGTGAACCGCTGGGTTGAGAAATGACCTGCTTCAAATTTTATGTCTTCGTTTTTAATTTTTAATATATTTATTTCTTATTTCGTTTATGTTACCTGGGAACAGGACTAGCATTGGATCCGGATATTTGTTATTTATTTTTAAAAATTTTTTATATATTTAAAAAATTATATATTTTATAGGCATGTTTGTTTATGAGTCATATAGAAATATTGAATGCAAGTATTTTAAAGAAAATTAAAGTTTAGGTAGCATAGATTTATCATTATGTTATTAATTTAAAGTATTAATAATAGTGTGAGGGAAGTCAAGCCATACGGAGCCGTTTTCAGTTGCTCTAATACAATTCTGGTTGTGTTAAATATATTAATGGCACTTTCACTCTTTCAGTTCATCTTTCTCAGAGCCTTTTTTTTTTTTTTTTTTTTGGGCGGGGGGGAGGGGGGAGGAAGGGCTGGACAGGGTCTGAATTTAGATATTTCTTTTAAGGTGCGCGAGCATTAATTAACCTGTTGACTTAGCTACCAATAATAGGTTACGAATGAAATTTCCGTGAAGTTTCCTATTAGATTTCGTGATTTAGTAAAACATAAATGTAAGTGGACCCCTTGTATATCGTATGTATTAAATACAATACAGGCTGGAAGAAGCTACGGGAAACCCATTATTTCTAGGATAACGATGGCTTTTAATCTTGTCCCATTTGCTCTGCAAGAATCATGCCCCTCTCATAATACTTATATCACATATTTCTTATCCATAATGATATAAATTGTAATTCGTTAGTCAAGTGGGCTAATCTTCTTTTTGTTATTAAAACAAGTAATGGTGCTTCGTTTATTGCTTTCTAAGCTTTGAACCGTTGTGGCTGTTAAGACTTGTCTTCTAGCTTCACCTATGACCTAACTGTAGTGGATAACTTTATGATCTAATCTTCATTATGTAGTATCATATTGCAATTATTGCATGTTTTGCAAGCTTGGGATTAGTAATCTGATAAAGTGATGCCATGTCAAGTGATGTTGGATTTCTTTAAAGTCTTCTACAAGCCTGAAGTAGTAGCAAATGTTTTCGACTTCTGATAAAAGGGAATATATAATAGAAATGGTATAAACGTGTCAAATTCAACTAGAGGATTGTTTTAAAAGCTTTTCTTGCATTGAGAGAGCACTTTGAATTCTGATAGTTCTATTGTTTCATGTTAATGAAGCTATACGTCCCTGTCAAATGCCCACGCTAAATTTCTTTTGAATTAGGTTCTAAAAGTTTTTTTTTAACCTTTCCTGAATAATATATCTCTTGTTACAAAGACATGACGGAAATTGAAAATGACATGGATATTGCTGATGAAATGAATCCCTGTAAAAATACCTTATTCATATCAGAACATATTTGGTAAGCTCAAATGCAGTCTACCATCAGTATTTATCTTTCTTGAGTAATACAAGTTCCCCTTTGAGTAATATAATCAATGACGAGATTTTTTTTTCCTAGTAATTTCTAATGAGATCTTGGAACATCATAAATGGTTGGGCGCTTCCAAGATCAGTTCCCAGTCACAATCTTAAATGCCAACGATAAATCATTCTTTTGTGTGTCCTCTAAATTTTGTAGGAACATGAAGAATGAGAATTATGGCTTATTAGCCTGTCTTACGTACAAAAGCAGACGTCCTTAGACTGCATTTGGTTTTTAAAGTTCTTCTACAACACCAAGTATTACAATTGCAATGAATTTATACTATTATTTTTCTTTGACCTTAAAATACTTTCTATCTGTTTATGGTCCCCCCCCCCCCCAAACCAGGAGAAAATTCGAGTTGCTCTTATTGTTCAGAAAGCAGCTTTGCAGTTTATTGATGGTATGATATGCAGTTTTGTTGTTCTAACAAAGCTTATATGATATGCTTGTTTATGTTATCTATGCTCTCCTGTATAAATCAACTGATCCTGTAATCATATTCAGCTGCTGGCCCACCTGACTTCAAGCTTACTGATGAGGTTAGAAAAGCAAATTTTGAAATCGAACCAGATGATCTTGCTTCTATTGTTCATGGCCATGATATTAAGCGCTTAAAGTTGCATGGTGGAGTTGAAGGGATTGCTGGCAAAGTCACAGTCTCCCTTGATGAAGGTGTCCGCTCAGAAAGCATAGCTACTAGGCAAAAGATATATGGCTTCAACTGTTACACAGAGAAACCTCCAAGAACTTTTTTGATGTTTGTGTGGGATGCACTTCAAGACTTGACCTTGATTATCCTTATGATTTGTGCTGTGATATCTATAGGTGTTGGACTTGCCACAGAGGGGTGGCCAAAGGGCATGTATGATGGAGCGGGAATTCTACTTAGTATATTCTTGGTAGTATTAGTTACTGCTATTAGTGACTACAGGCAATCCTTGCAATTCAGGGATCTTGACAGGGAGAAAAAAAAGATTTTTGTTCACGTTACAAGAGACGGGCGTAGGCTGCAAGTTTCTATTTATGACCTGGTTGTGGGGGATGTTGTTCATTTGGGTATTGGCGACCAAGTTCCAGCTGATGGGCTGTTCATATCAGGATACAGCTTGCAGATTGATGAGTCATGTTTGTCGGGGGAGATTGATCCAGTGGACATATATGAACAAAAACCTTTTCTTCTTTCAGGAACCAAAGTTAGAGATGGGTCAGCAAAGATGCTGGTTACAGCAGTTGGTATGAGGACTGAATGGGGGAAGTTGATGGAAACTCTGAATGAGGGGGGAGAAGATGAGACCCCCCTTCAGGTGAAATTGAATGGTGTCGCTACAATTATTGGTAAAATTGGCTTGGCTTTTGCGGTTCTTACATTTTTGGTTTTAACAGTGAGGTTTCTCATTGAGAAAGCCCTCCAAAGTGAGTTCACAAAGTGGTCTTCAACTGATGCATTGACACTTCTAAACTACTTTGCTATTTCAGTAACTATAATAGTTGTTGCTGTTCCAGAAGGATTACCATTGGCAGTAACACTGAGCCTGGCCTTTGCAATGAAACAACTAATGGATGAAAGAGCACTTGTAAGGCATCTCTCAGCATGTGAGACAATGGGCTCTGTTAGTTGCATCTGTACCGACAAGACAGGGACACTAACCACAAACCATATGGCGGTTAATAAGATATGGATATGTGAGAAAATTGAAGACTTTGGTGGTAATGAGGGCAAAAACCTTGATGAGCTCGAGATATCTGAAAGAGTTTTTCGCATCCTTCTGTGTGCTATATTCCTAAATAGTAGTGCTGAAGTGGTGAAGGATGAACATGGAAAGAACTCCCTTTTGGGAACACCAACAGAAACAGCACTGTTGGAATTTGGGCTTCTTTTGAGTGGTGATCATGATGCCTACCGAAGACAGATTAAGATACTTAAGGTTGAGCCTTTCAATTCAGACAGGAAGAAGATGTCTGTGTTGGTGGCTTTTCCTGAAGGTAGAATTCAAGCTTTTTGTAAAGGTGCTTCAGAAATAGTATTACGTATGTGTGAAAAGGTTGTTGATTATAGTGGGGAACTAGTTCCTTTATCTGAAGAACGAGTAAGAAATGTCATAGATGTCATAAATGGCTTTGCCTCAGAAGCTTTAAGGACTCTATGCCTGGCTGTTAAAGATGTAGATGAAACCTATAATGAGAATAGTATACCTGATAGTGGCTATACCTTGATAGCAGTTGTTGGGATCAAGGATCCTGTGCGTCCTGGAGTCAAGGAAGCAGTTCATACCTGTTTAGCTGCTGGAATTACTGTTCGTATGGTCACTGGTGATAATATTAATACAGCAAAAGCGATAGCTAAAGAATGTGGCATACTAACAGCAGATGAGAATGCCATAGAAGGACCAGAATTTAGTAGCAAGTCTCTTGATGAGATGAGGGACATTATACCAAATATTCAGGTTCTAGTGACCATGTAAAAACTTTTACCATTTTATTTATATTTTCAAGGTGTAAATTTTCTTGAACGCTATTGTGATTTCAGGTAATGGCACGGTCAAAGCCTTCCGATAAGCTCAATTTGGTAAACCATTTGAGAAATATGTTTGGGGACGTTGTTGCAGTGACTGGTGATGGGACAAATGATGCTCCTGCTTTGCGTCAGTCAGATATAGGACTTGCTATGGGGATAGCTGGAACAGAGGTTTGTATGCATGCATAGTTTTATTTAGTGATGATGATTCTAACAAGCTTGAACATGTTTATCTTCTTGTCTTCGCTCATATCTATTCATTCTATTTGCCATCCTATGTGATGTTAATTTATTGTTTATTTTCTGGATGTTTTCATTGGATAGCATCACTCTCCGGGACTATCGTTGTTATCTTATTCTGGTATTTAATTTACATCAGGATTTGAAAAACTGGATTTATTCTATGAAATAAACTACTGCAGAGGATTTTTTTTCTCATTTTTGTATTCATGTTTACTCTCCTATTATCTCTTGTTTTGTTTCTTATTTCACGTTTACTACCCTATTATTTCAATTTTCTTGACTTCCTGAATTAGTTTATCCATTAGGAAAGGAAAACACTAGTTATTTTCCAAAGATAACAAATTATAAATATTATTGGCGTTTTGAACAAGATTTCTCATTATTTCGATTCCAACTTCCTTTTTCTAAAGATTACTTTGGTGAATATTTTGAGCATTAGATTTTTCTCCATTCCTCCTAATTAGATGCTTATCCATTTCTTTAGAAGAATGGCCTGTATAATTTTGTAAATGACTCTTCTTATCAAAAGAGATTTTTGGAGCCATTGCTGGTTTGCTGCTTTTTTTTTTTTAAATATCATTCGAACTTATTCTCTCAGTTGCTTCAATCTAATCAAGCTTGTGCTTTTGATCAGGCATGTTCTTAATATTTTACTTTTCTCTTGACATGCGTATAGAAGATATTTAATCTTTTTTTTGGATGAAAGACCTATGTAATTTTGTAAATGGTCCATTTTTTCTGTAGGGATAGATCTTTGGATGATTGTTGCTTTTAATGAGTTTTCTTGTATTGATTTAAAGTTATTTATCTTAATTTCTTTGTTCTTGACGTCCTTATGTTTTACCAAGCTGGTACTATATGAGAATCTAAACTTATCAGCAAATAACTTTCCTTTATGCAAGTAAATGCAATCAAATTTCTTGTGAATTGCAGGAAATATTTAGGAATAGCAGCGTAGTAGCATTTAGTTGCTGAGTTATTTTGAATGCATTAAGATGTATGTTAGATTCTGTTAACTGGTCTCTCTTTCTTGTTTATGAAGATATCAATAATCAGACTGTTAAGGTGTATTATCCCACATTTTTTAGGTGTTGGTATCTTGGATGTTTAATATGATATCAGAACTCAGGTGTTTATGTCGTTCCCGCCTAACCCCATGTGAGGGGTGTTTTGTTTTCCCACATCTATTAGGTTTTGGATTTCCTTTGGTCTTTTAGTCAAGTTAGGTCTCTCCAATTAGTGTCAATTTGTTTTAGGTTGGATGCTTAACGTAGACTATGATATTTTTGTATGTTATGATGTATGTTAGATGCAATTAACTGGTCTATCTCTTTTCTGTTTATGAGGATATCAGCTATCAGACTGTTAAGTGGTTTTATCCCTCATCTGAAAGTATTGAGCATCTCGGGTTTTAAGTTTGATGTTTAACATGATATTAGAGCTCAGGTGCGTCATGTTGTTTCTACCTACCCCATGTGAGGTTGATGAACTGTGGTGAGGTTGTTTTCATGAAGGTCCTACACGTGAGGAGAGTGTTAAGTGGTGTTATCCCATACTTATTAAGTCTTGGATTTCCATTGGTTTTACACTAACGTTGGGCCCCTCCACCTATTACAAATTGGTTTTAGGTTGGATGTCTAAGATAGACTATGATATTTTTGTATTTTGGGCTGACCTTGTTGCAATATCAAGCTTGTTCACATTCTTCTCATTCTGCTCCAACTTTCTTATTGTGTAATACCTTGATTGTACAGGTTGCCAAAGAAAATGCTGATGTCATCATAATGGACGATAATTTTGCTACTATTGTGAATTTAGCAAAATGGGGACGTGCAGTATACATTAACATCCAAAAGTTTGTGCAGTTCCAGTTAACAGTTAACGTTGTTGCTCTTGTAATCAATTTTGTTTCTGCGTGCATCTCAGGTGTGTTGTTCTACCAAGCGAGCTTTTATCAGACATGTATTATAGTTGTAATAATTAAGAAGTAATCATCGTCGTCGTCGTCGTCGTCATTATTATCTGACTTCTGCACAACGTTCAGGATCTGCCCCCCTCACAGCTGTACAATTGCTTTGGGTTAATATGATCATGGACACTCTTGGGGCATTGGCACTAGCTACAGAACCTCCCAATGATGCATTATTGAAGAGGCCCCCTGTTCCAAGGGGTGCAAGTTTTATCACCAAGCCGATGTGGAGAAATATCATTGGCCAGAGCATATATCAACTAATTGTCCTTGGTGTTCTCAATTTTGATGGGAAGCGGCTTCTAAGGCTTAGAGGCTCTGATGCTACCAGTGTTCTGAATACTGTGATATTCAATTCATTTGTGTTTTGCCAGGTATGATTGTTCGGATTTAACTAACTATTGCTAGTGTAAGCTTCTTCTTTAGCAATCGTTGTTGCGCGTTAGTTCAGATGGAGTATTCTCGAGCATGACAAATAGTCCCACTTTATCAATTAGGTAGGGCAATATTTTGATCATGCCATCACACAAAAGGTTCCAAGGTATCTCTGTGTCGAAGTGTACTAATTTTTAGGAGCTGAAGACTATATCTTTTATAGGTCAATAACAAAAAAAAAGCATAGTGAACATATCCTGATAGCTATTCATCTTTTGATGTGGAAACATCTGTCTTCATTTCCTTGCAACATTTGACATATCAGAAGCAAATAATGTAATGTGAACTTGGTTCCTGATTGGTATTCTTACTGGCTGGAATGGCATTTTGGTTGGAGAAGTATCATTGACACTTATGTAGCGATTATTGACCTTTTTTTTTATTTTTGGATTTTTTGCAGGTGTTTAATGAAATCAATAGCCGTGAAATAGAAAAGATAAATATATTCCGGGGCATGTTTAACAGCTGGTTATTCATAATCGTAATGGTTTCAACAGTAGCATTCCAAGTGGTCATAGTTGAGTATCTGGGAACTTTTGCCAGCACGGTGCCTCTAAGTTGGCAGCTATGGCTACTTTGCATCTTAATTGGGTCAGTTAGCTTGGTTGTTGCTGTTATTCTCAAGTGGATCCCTGTTGAAACAGCAGTTGTTAAGCCGAAGCACCATGATGGTTATGATGCACTTCCTAGTGGTCCAGAACTTGCATGATAGCCCCGAAAACTGTGAAACTAAATTTCATTTCTGAGGCTACTTGATTGAAACATGGCCTTTGATTTGTTGGCAGATTTTGATTCTTGCGATAGCTAATTTAATTTAATTTTTCTTTTTCTTTTTCATTTTTTATACTACATTTCGATACCTGGTATAATTCCAGCCGGTAATTTTTGCCCATCTCAATTTTCAATAGCATTATCTTGGCAGGTAACCAGTGTCCGAAGTCATCATTGTGGTCAAGCTTCGAGCAAGTTTTAACAATACTATGAGTTTTATGTATTGCAAACTTGGTTTTTAGTATCGAGGAGGCAAAATTATTTAAATCTGTGTTTCTTTTTATACTGTTTTGGTGACGGTATTATTTGATTTGCATGCATTACTGCTTGTGGAAGGTGAATGTACAAGGAGATGAAGCAAATCTCTTAGGTCATGCGAATGTGTCAAAGATGGACTTGCGTTCTATCCGATCATACCAAATTAGCTATACATATATATAGGTAAAACGAATGGGGTTCGATTGGAGGTTCAAATGTTGAAGTTAAAAGGGGAGATGAGATGAGGTTGGCCAAGATATTCCGAGTTCCAAACCATGTAGTCCCCAGGTGATGACGACGGCAAAGTTCGTAGAAGATTTCACCAACTACCTTGGATTCATTTGGATTCCACTACCATTTGATGATTAAAGGATTTTACCCCTCACCAATTGCACCGGTGGTGCATTTTTTACAGAGGTGGCAATTGGCGGATTTGGGTTGGATTTTTTTGGGTTCGAATTAATTCGAGTTCGAACTTATTCAGGTTCAGA
>JBBYHK010000023.1:10019765-10030049 GCA_038382065.1 Adansonia grandidieri | reverse complement strand
AAATGGCTAAGTCTATTCTATTTTCTAGGTCCAACCACTAGTGAATTTGGACTCCTAGATCAATGTCTAAGGGCATCCAATGAAGGACATCCACCTACTACACAACAAAAAAGCTTTATTGAAAGCAAAGATGCAGTTTCTTGGTTAGGTACCTAATCAATGCTTTTTGTTAACAAGACTACAATATGATGATACTTACATTAAGCTTATATAAACTAAAGACTTAAGACAACATTTCAGGAGAGTACAAATGATGGTAAAAACAGTCATTTTTGCAAAGTGACCTAAGCCAATCACTAGTGATAGGTTTACTCATATAAGCAAGCTCACAGATTATAGCTATACTAGTGCTTCTACTTTGTGCAACTGATAGAAAGCAGTTAATGACATCAACTTAATGAGAATTTTTTGATGAGCTTATCAATTTCAATGAGATTGAGAATACTTTGATGAAATAACTTAGGAAAATTGTTTAGAGTTAAAGGTCAATATTTACTACCATAATCCATAGAAATACTCATTAAAAATTAAACTAGAGGAAGGCAGAAGATATTGAACCTGTAGTGTTAATGCACTTGTATGTTTAGTCACCAAGAAGTTTGACAAGTTAGCCGAATATGCCATTGTTGAATTAATGAGGAGCAGCAGCCACATGTATTTATGCTGTCTTCCAAGAGACAAGATGACTTCTAACACATTGGGCTCCATTATAAGTGCTGCAGGCACTAAAACTAGAACTGCAATTGGGGACATATAGAGTAGCAAGTTCATCGAGTTCAACTTTTCCCTATAAGAATAAAACAACAGCACAAGCAGTTCTATTAAGAGAGAAAGACAAATAGAAATGCTTCCAGGCTAAAAGTGAAAGACCAAGTGGGAGGTCCAGAGGGGAGGAAGAAGCAGAACATTAGATATCCACGGCATTTATGTATGAACAACTAGTGTGGGGATGGATTTTTTCACTTTAGAAAAAGGATTAATAAAACCAACTATATTAGCATCAATCATCGCCTACAGAAATTAAAATAATAGGAAATATTTAAGGTCCAAACGTTTGCTCTGATTACTTGCTTAAGTTGGAAGCCTAAGGTTAAGGGCATGTTAACTGCAAGTTTTGTTCTAGTTGTCAACAATTACAAGGATCTGTTTTCGGTCCACTTCCATTTCTTTTTCCAGTAAATATCAATGAAGCAAATGTGATAATCGACAAGCAAAGACATTTATATACAAACCATGGTTTCTTTTCATCTTTATTGTTAACAACATCTTTTTTGTCAGAAAAACTGGCTACCATCCATGCACTCCTACTTTTAAGAAACGAAAAGAAGAAGAAGTATCTAAGTCCCATTTGTCAGGTTTTTTGGCCACTTATTCTCCCATAAATCAGGCTTTCAAAAATTTCCTCCACTTAACCCTTTCTTCCCTGAAATATCATTTCTGTAAGGGACACATGGAAGAAATGCACCCCTCATAGCTGGCTAGCGGTAGAATTCAACTAAGACATAACATGTCAGTTCATTCGCTTTAAATAATTGCAATATTAGACAATGACAATAAAAAATAAACTTAACAGCAGCATTTGACAACATAGCCTGTCAATAACAGGAATTGTAGGCAACTTAACTTTGGTGCAAATCCAAGTGATTGGTTCCCCTCATACGCCTTCTGGAGAACTTCCCATGCTCAGGGAAAAAGGGAAAAACAAACACTAAATGCATTGACTTCTGTGGCAGCAACTATACATCAAACACTTAAAGAAATGTGCCAAGTGCAGATAATGAACTGATAAAAATAAAAGTATTATACCCTTCCGAAGAAAGCAGAATGCCCTGAAGAACAGATTTGAAGGCTCTAGCAGCAGTTGCACTAATGCACATGATAAATCCAAACCAGTGAAAACCCGGTTCACCCTGCCACCAATAATCAAATCCAAAGGTTTAAATTCATTATATCGAGAAAATTTTTAAGGAAAGAAATAAAGGTTGACTAGAACTGCAGAAAGTTAGTTAGAGCTCTTTTTTTCTCCTTTTAAAACTAATAAATTGAAAGATAGGGTTTTTGAGAAAGCTCCTTTTCCTCCCATTCTGCAGAATAAACTGATGACAAGGAGAAAAGAGCCATTAAATTTAATTAGGAAACTTGACCAAACACATTAAGATGGCGTTGTGGAATGAAACAATAGTTAATGTATATACTAGTTAAACATAGTAAGGAAATTTCATTCTGGTGCAGCCTGCATAGGCCGTAGCTATGCTAGTGAAGCAGAGAAATGTATGACTATGATCACTAAACCTGCCTTTACCTCCAAAAAAAAACATAATGCAGTGGAGTCCATAGTGAACCCATCTTTTTCCTTTTTGTCTTCTTTTTCATTTTCTTTTGGGGAAGGTTGGACGGAAGGGGACAGTTGTACATGAAACAGCTAAAAAAAAAAGTTGCAACAATAGGTTCTACTTGATCATTGCTCAATTATACATCGGAAAAGGCATTACTGCAAATAGAGAGAGACCTCAAGCCCATTTGATTGTTTTTTGCTTTTCTCTATTCTTTCCTCTCTTCTAGAATTCTCAGACTCTCAAGCCAGTTTGCTTGTATGAACTATGAATCTCATGCTATACTCTTGATAGGGCTAAACACTATGCAGTCAATATATATCATAAGTATACTTTGGTCCCGAATACATTACAACTTCAATTCCAAAGGAAGTAATTTACATCTTCACTGCACACCTATTGCAGAATATCACCATGCATGTTGAATTAGCCCCTGAATTGCTTAGTGCAGGCCACATTTTGCAGTTTAAGTTCTTGGCCTAATTAAATTAACTGTAAATCTATCACAATAGCCGTAAAAAAACCATCCTAAAAAATATACAAATTAAACATGTGCAATCACTAATTGACTTCTGAGATACCACCTATATAACTTATGCTAACCACATCCACATCAACTTTTACTTTAGTTTGTTCAAATTTCCATAGTTTCAAGATATCCAGCTTTCTAGCAGCAGCTTGATTGCATACCGCCTAGGGCTTTACTACAACTTACAGAAGAAGGACAGTCCCAGAGCATGTCTACCTGAAAGACGCCAACAAATGTAAATGCTACAAATCTTTTTCTCGTTCTTTTGTTTCGACTTCTGAAACTGATTACTTGCACCATATGGACATTAGTTAGAAAAAAAAAAAAAAAAACACTAATTGACTAATGCATTCCCCTGGATAACCTCTCACAATTATATTTTACATGGCCTATGATTTATGATAATCAGAGATCAAGGCATACATTTATAACTAATTATCATAGACAAATAACTTCAATACAATTTCAAATCTATAATCTCGTAACCACATATACATTACAAACAAAATTATATAATTAATCTCTAAAGCATAAAAATTTTTTTAAAAAAAAAATTCTTCTTATCACCAAAAGATCCAAAAAAGGCAGAGAAAGAAACATACCCCACTAGCAATGACAACCCCAGCCACAACAGGAACAAGAGCACCATACGTAACCCAAGCTTCTCTCTTGAAAGTCATCAAGTACGCAAATAAGGCAGTGAAGAAGGGTGTGGTGGCACCAACAGCCTGGTTAAAAGACACAGGGAGGTATCTTAAAGAAACATTACCTCCAACAACTGAACCGCAAAAGACAACACTTAAAGTTGCAATCTTCAGAAACTGAGGCCTGGATTTGATTGGTTGCAAAGGGACAAGTTTCAGGAACACAATGGAGATGTAACTAAGAAAAGCACAAGCTGACATGTGACACATTGTTAAAAAGATTGGGAATTTGAAACCATAGTTTGAAAGTAAGAATTTATTCAAAAGAAGAACCCCAATGTTTGAGGAGTACCATAGGATTATAAGTGAAGCTATGAAAGGGGTTTCTTTTTTTTTTGATGAAGATGAAGATGATGATGATGATGATTGCTGGCTTGATGACATTCTTGGGGTTTTCAAATTTGGATGGAAAAAGGGTTGATCTGTTGTTGATGATAAAAAAGAAGAGGAAGAAGAAGAAGAAGAAGCTTGCATTAGAGCTTCAATGGAAATTTTGGATTTTGCATTTTTCTTTTTTGGATTATTGTTTTTCCCAAAGTAGTCTAAATCCAAGCTCAAATTGAATTAGACATAGATTAACTCAAAATTTTAGTTTATTATTCAAAATAAAATTAAAACAATTTAAAAATATTATTATATTAATAATTATAATAATTTGTCGTCTGTTTTAAGAGACATTGATGACATTGATATACACTTTCTTTGTTTTGATATCATCAGCCGTGTTGTTTATCTTTCAAAATCGCAAAGATTGATTAAGCACCCTCCAACAAGGTTCTCATGTCAATTATCATTTCTTTTCTTGAAAATTTTACTATTTATTGTTAACAAAAACAAGTTTAGATTTTTTTTAAAACTACACAACAATGATATGTTTAATAAACATAAAAATAATATAAAATAATAAATTTAAATATGTTTTAATATATATATATTTTATTTTTATTTAAACTTTAATATATTTAATAATTTATATTATATTTATATTTAAAAATTAACCTAAAAAAAAGGTTTGTTTCAAGTGTAGTCTTATTTTTGCAATCAAATCTCCCCTAAATCATGTGGATTAATATAGTATAATTATTCCTATAATTTTATTATTTCTTTTACTTCTTTGTCATTCGTACAATAAAAAATAAAATATATATATATATATGTATATAGAAAATCAACTATTGATAAACAATGAAAATTGATTCATTATTAAAAAGAAACCAAAAAAAAATTGATTTACATGTAATAGAAAATAAAATTGATTTGCATACCCATTAAGTTTGGATTTTGCTATAATTTTCTCTTATATATAAATCTATTTAAATATTCTCATAATAAAGTGTAATATGAAATTGAAGTATAAAAATGCTTAAATCTAAGAATAGATAAAAGAATATTATTCAAATAATTCAATTGATGTAAAAATAAAATGGAAAAAAATTCAACATCATAAAATTACAAAAAATAAAAAACTCAATATAAATTAAAGATTAAGATATTTATCAACATCTTAAATAATTATTTCTCAAAAAATATATATTAACACTGCTTTCTAATTTTACTCCCTTTGTATTACACTAGTTTACCTATTTGATCTAATAAATTCTATTTATTTATAAGAAAATTTTGGATAAATTTTTTAAAATTTTAATTAGGTTCAAATTTATTTTTTAATTAAAAATGTAAAAAAATAATTTTTTAATATAAAAATAAAAAAGCCTCAAAAACTTTATTGTTAAATTAAATTTTAAATAAACAAAATTTTGCACCATCTAACTAATCTCGTGAATAGTTCTATTTTAGATTGCTTCATCTAAAATATGATTAACTTTAAAGGGAAGGGGATGTTTGGTAATTATTCGTGTTATAATTTTATTGAAATATAATTATCGAGAACGTAATTGATAAGAAATTAATAATGTTTAATAAACATAAGAAATTACTAATTTTCAAGAAAAAAATCATATTTCAAAAAATTATATTTTCATGAATTAAATTTTTCAAAAATATTAAAATTAAAATAAAATAGTTTTTTATAAAACGGGTTACTTTTAGAAAAAAAAATGAGTTGTTGAGTAATTTAATAAAAAATGTTTTTTTTAATTTTTTATTAATTATTAAAAATTATTAAAAATAATATTATCACTACATTAAATTTTATTTAATATTAGAATTAACGTCACGATACTAATTTAATTAACCATCTTGTGTTAATAAAGATATTACTTTCCATCGAATCTAACGTCCCTCTAAATTATTACAGTTACACCTATTTTTAATTAAAGATTCGGAATATGTTGGGTCAAATGGTGACGCGTGGAAGCCAAATTATTGGAGCCAACGGTAACGATAAAATGGCCTTGCTGTTCGTATTTGATGTTAAATAAATTGACGGAGAATATGCCACATGTGATCGGCAGCGCGCTCGGTGGCACGTGCTTTTGGCTGGCTTTATGAACGCCTCAAAAATATGACTAATTGACGTCTATTATACACGTTGCGTATTGTTAACGCCAAGTGCAATAACCAAAGCCTTCAAATTCTCGATGCCACCGCTTGTTTAAAGGGCAAGTAATTTATTCGATTAAATTTATTTAATTTGAGTTAAATTAAAATATAATAATTTATAATTTAAATTAATTTAATTTAATTTAATTTAAATAATAAAAATAATATTTAAATTTAAATTTAATTATAAAAATATTTTTTTAATATTTTAATATATATATATAAACAATAATTTGAGCGTTGAGTTAGATCGAGTTAAATTGAATTTAACTTGAATTTTAATTTTTTTAAAATTATAGTTTAACTCGGTCTGAATAGGTTTATATGCTCTTCGGAATTGAAACATTTTTGTTATTTAAAAAAATATCTTCTTGTTAAGAGATATTATTTTAAACTATTATATAATATATCTTTAATAATAAATTAAAGGATTAGTATAAGTAATATTAACAACGAAGATTTTTAATTTTATAAGTAAATTAAATAATAACTATATATCATATTTATTTATTTATTTGTACTGTTTAAATATACACTAAAGACATGTAGTAATTTTTTAATCATATATATGAAGTTAAAAAATTTAAATACCAATGTATATAATAACAATAATCTTAAATTAAAATCATGAATATCATTCTCAATTGTTATATTAATATAAAATATTATTATTATAAATACTGTTCATTAATTTTAAAGAGTATTTTGAGATTTAATCAAATTATTTTATATATCCAATGTTATAAGTAATATTCAATAAATTTAGAGTTTTAATTTTATTTTTTGTAACTACTATTTATACAAATTAAATTACTATTTATGATAAATATTTATATTAAATAAAATAATTAATAATTAATTTAATAAAATACTTTGAGTACTATTGATAAAATTTATATTTTAATTTTCGTCCGGAATAATAAAGAATTTTTTTTTTTACGTACGTAGTGTAAATACCAACTTATCAAAATTACCATAAAACCAAAACTTTGGACTTTCCACTCTAAAGTTAGGCATCTTTGTAAAGTACAGCCAAAATGAATTAATTATAAGCCTAATGTAGGTGTAAGACTTATGGCTGATATAACCCGCAATTGACCAATTTCTTTTGAGAATTTATATTCAAAATTAGGTGCCACCTCTAAGGAAAATTATACGGAGTTCGCACGTTAGATCTTTCTCAAAACATAGCTCAGTGCCTCATTGATTTGTTTGTATCATGACTTTCTTTTGCTTGCTGGAAATATTAAAGACCGGCTGAACTTGTGGCAAGACGGCGGTTATAGCAACATTATAAATACGATAATAACACCAAAAAATATAAATATAACATATAATATTTTAAAAAAAATTTAAAAAAAACTTATAATTATTTATCGCATGACAAGCAATTTGAATAGCACTTATTAAATTTAATAATTTTAAATATAATACAAATATAAAAAATTACTAAAACATAAAACAAGATAAAAATAACACTGTCAAAACATAAATATGTTAATTTATACATAATATGTTAAAACTTATATATATAATAACATTAATACAGTTGTAATAAAAAATAACACAATATATATAACACAGTATATAGTATAAAAAACCTAAAAAAATACAACTACTGGCCACATGACAAATGATTTTTTTTTTTTTTTTTGAAGAGGCCACAAGTGATTGAACCGTCGGAATGATAATTTTCATTAATTTTTATAAGATGATTAAAATATAAATTTTAAAAAATTAAATGTTTAAAATTTTAATTTATTATAAAATTTATCATTAAAAATTTAAATTTTCAAATAAATTTATAATTAATATTTTCATAATTTAGAATTTAGATTCCATTCTTTAAATAAAATAAGTTATATTTACATCTTAAAAAAAAAAAAAAAAAAAAAAACTTTGTCAGAAATAATATCAAGTTTTACGGACTTGTACCTAAAATCTTATATAAGGGATAAAGATACATGTCCCATGAGCACAAATCTCTAGCCCAAAAATTTTAGAAAAACATTCCTTGCACAGTATATTTTTGGTTTAAATAAAAAAATATTTCTTCTCCTTTTTTTTTTCTTTTGATAATTAGAGTTGAAAAAAATATCGGATTAAACTTAAATATTTATGAAAATTTTAACATATTTTTTATTACTAAATTAAGAGGTTGTTGACTTTTTTTTAAACAAATTTAAAAGCTAAGCTTTGGAATTTTCACTCTAAAGTTAGGCATCATTGTAATTTACAACCTAAATGAATTAATTATCCCTAATGTAGGTATAACTACAAAGCGCAGGCAATTGAACAATTCTTATGAGAATTTATATTCAAAATTTAGGTATCACCTTTAAGCAAAATTGTATGGGATTTCCACATTTGAACTTTCTCAAAACTTAGCTTAATCCCATTTCAAATAAATTGTGAGAATCAACTACTTCATTATTCAAATTGAGTTTCTTGTGACTTTAATGCTTTTTTCTTTTTGATAAATTAGTTATTTAATTCGTGTGAGAGATTTTATTTCAGCCACTCATCTTCAACGTCAGTTACTGTTAGTTTTTTTTTTTTTTTTTTTTGTCTCTTGGTCAATATTATACTAAGATCAATTGATTAAAATATTACAAGTTCAGTGATATCAATTTAATTATTAAATTTAAAAAAATTAAATAAATTTATAATATCAAATAATATACTAAGGGTATGAATATCTTCTAAATTTTTTTATAATATTTTTTTGAATAAAAATTAACTTCTTAATAAACTATCCACTTATTCTTAAAAATTACTTACTTATTCTTAAAAAAATATACCATATATAATTTATTTTTGCTTCTAAAACATTTTTTTCTTCTTTGTATATATACATTAGACATGATCAAAACGTTAGTTTTTTTATAAATGAACTAGTGTTTAAATTCTCGTGTTGCTTAGTTTTATTATTATTAATAATAAATTAAATTTGATTATAACATTACAAAATAGCATGAATTTAAAGTTAAAATTAAATTACTAAGATAAATTATGTAAAATATTTTCACTTAAAGATAACTTTTAAAGTATACATATAAAATAATAAAAATATAGCACAAATATACGAATCTATTTCGATGTATGTAGAATATATGTAAAAAAATTAGGATAGATATTAAAATTTAATTCATTTAGATTATATTTACTCATTTATATTCATATTAAGAAAGAAAATAAATTAATAAAATATAAATCTAACAATTATCATAAAATAACTTGTAACTTAAAACATCATTTAACATAATTTTTTTTTTAATTCAAAACCTAAAGTTAAAAAAATTACTTACATTGACCTCTACGCTATTATTCTTCAATATTTAAATTTTGATAAAAAATTTATCAATACAATAAATTTTTATTCAATAATATAAAAATTTTAAAAAATGACCTTATTTTTTTAAAATAAGACAATGTATCATCATGCAACATTTAACAAAAAAATTTTGAGAGTTATTTCAATAGTATCACACATGAACATAACATGAAAAAATGATTATAATATGATTCAACACGAAAAAATAATATAATCACGATATGAATATATAAACATGTCAAAATTTATATAAAACAAATATAATACAAAATTTAAAATTTGCAGGTAAAAAAAGGATGGACAATCACAAAAAATAACACAGTGCAATAATTTATTTAAGTTAAGAGCGAACCCGACTCTTTGATTCGTCAAAATGACATTTTCGTTGGTTCGACGCATTTGGGAGATGGCCATATGTAATAAAAGAATAACTATAGGTTTTATATTGGCTGCGGTTTATGGTAATCACTAATTAGGAGGAACATAATGATGTAGTCAACATTATAGATTCAGCAGTTTTCTGCTCTTTATATGGCAATGTTTGTCGCAATTTTGCTAGTTGCGTTGATATTCCCCGGCCCATAT
This sequence comes from Adansonia grandidieri, assembly GCA_038382065.1. NCBI lineage: Eukaryota > Viridiplantae > Streptophyta > Magnoliopsida > Malvales > Malvaceae > Adansonia > Adansonia grandidieri. Next base: position 10,020,062 of record JBBYHK010000023.1, on the reverse strand, counting down.
ATGTAAATAAATATAGTTTTTATTTTGCTTTTAAGTTGGACAAGAAATGTCCCGAATAATAAATTAATAATTGAAATTTATCTATAAGTATATTAGACAGAATTTATTTGATGCTATAAGTAACATCTGTATACAAGAAAAGAGGCCAAACAAATCAAATCACCATATATACTTTTCATTTGTAGATTTTTCTATTTTATCCAAAATTAATTCATGCATATTCATGCAGAAATTAAATTAATTGTCTCTGGCTTCAGATGAATATTATCAAATTTTAGAGGTTGCATGCAAATGCAA
>JBBYHK010000023.1:9987660-10016192 GCA_038382065.1 Adansonia grandidieri | reverse complement strand
TATTAAAGTTTTTTATTTATAAAAAATTATTTAATTATAATTTCTTCATATTTATTTTTAGTATTAAATTCGGGTTTAGGTTTAGGTCGAGGTCGGGTTTGAGTCATTTTGGGTTCAGGTTCTTTCAAGTTCGGGTCATCTCGGGTTCGGGCTATTTCGGGTTCGGACCATTTTGGTTCGGGTTTTTTCGGGTTTGGACCATTAACTTTTTGGTCAAATCGGGTTCAATTCGAATTCAGACATGATTTTTTCAAACGAATTTTCAAATTCGAATTCATTTTGTCATCTCCATTCATAATGTTTAAAAGTTTACATTATATGTCAAAGGTCTTAGCAAATATCAACCACTTCTAATGCATTTCAGTTCCTAACACCATCTTAATTTGATCAAAGTAACACAAAAAATAATCCAACAAACACTGTGAGTTCAATGTACAATAGATTCACATAATCAAAAGCAATAAAGCCATCATCTTAAAATATCTAAACTAGCAGCATTGGCAGCCAACGTCATCAACAAAAATAGACTGCCTAAAAGAAAAGCTGATTGCTATTCATCTCCTGGTGCGGCAACACCAAGCTTAATTTGTTTGCAACATTTGGCAAGTCAGAAGCCAATAATATAATGCGAGCTTTAGTTTGTGATATATTGACATTTTTAATTTTCGTACATGGCTGGAATGTCTTTGCAAAATAATAATTGATATTATGTACAGATTATTAAGCTTTGTTTTTTATTTTTGGATTTTTCCAGGTGTTTAATGAAATTAATAGCCGTGACATAGAGAAGATAAACATATTTCGGGGCATGTTTAACAGTTGGATTTTCATAGCCGTTATGGTTTCAACGGTAGCATTTCAAGTGATCATAGTTGAGTACCTTGGAACTTTTGCTAACACTGTGCCTCTAAGTTGGCGGATGTGGGTACTTTGCATCTTAATAGGGTCAGTTAGCTTGATTGTTGCTGTTGTTCTCAAGTGCATTCCTGTTGAAAGAGCAGCTAAGCCAAAGCACCATGATGGTTATGATGCACTTCCTAATGGTCCAGATCTTGCATGATTACCCAAAAAATGGACTAAAATTTCATTTCTGGGGCCAACTTGAATGGCAATTGATTTGTTGACAGGTTTTGCTTTTGGGATCGCTAATTTTGTTTTCTTTGTTTATATCGCTTGATCCCAAGAGCTAGTATGGAGATTTTTGAAAGAGTGCTGGGAGACCAACTTTTAGGCACACATTACGAATCATCTGACTTCTGGCTTGGAAAATGTAATATCGAGGTTAATTCAAAGGAGTACTTTAGAAACATGGTTTGCAGGTCATGCTTTTTTACATACTCAAGGCTTAGTGCACTTTGTTCTTACAGTTATTATTTAATAAGTTTAATATTTAAATTTTAATATTTATAATTTTTTATTTTAAATTATAATTTTTTTAAATATTTTATCGTCGTTCGAGAACCAATATAATTTGAGCTTGTAATTTTTGGAGATCTTTATGTTACGACGTCATTATGGCAGGCACACAATTAGGGGTGATAATGGTTTGGGGATAATGGTTTAGTGCAATTTTAGAAAAAAATCACTATTAATGTTTCATATAGTGTTCGAAAACTGAATGCATAGAGTAAATGAAAAAACAAGTAAAAATCTATTCTCACAAAATAAAAGGAAATATGTTTCAGAACAATAATAAATTGCGATAAGCTCATTATTTTGTCATTCACCCAAACCAAAGCTTTGCCGTCTCGGCCTTTTACCTCACTGATACACAGATTTCTAAATCCTCAAATCAACAGGCCAGCTTTTATCATTGAAGCAGTCACTCCAAAATCCTTTTCCAACTCCCCTTTTAGCAAACCTTTCTCAGATTGTCACGGCATCGAAAATCATTGGAAGTTTAGACACAATGGATCAATTCCGCTTACGTTGAACATGAATCGTCGTTACAGGAACAAGAGAGGGACAAACAACGCATCAGCCTACAAGTTTCCATGGCTGGATCGATATTCGAAAAAGGTTTTGAATTCTGACACCCTATATTTACTATTTATTTATTAAAAAATATTAAAAAATTAATTTTTAATAATATTTATATATTTTTATAATTAAATTTAAATAAAAAATATTATTTTAATTTAAAAAAATTATATCAAATTAAATTCATCTAAAATAAAAAAAATAAAAATTCAAACTCAAACTAGAATCAGGTGAATAGCACGACAATATCCAAGTTTACGGCAGCCCATGTACCTAAGTTTTTTTCAAAGTATTGCTCCAGTCTTCCATCAAAATTAATTTGGTGGTAACAAGAAAAAAATCCTTTAACATTTATGCTTTTCTTATTTTCTATTGTTTATTATATACTCCATTTTTTATGCTTATGATATTTATTGTCAGATTAAGAAACCCAAAAAATTTGTAAGCAAAGCTACGATAGAACACAGTCAATGTTTATTGCTAATGATAGAGTCAAATCCGTTGTGCTTTCTATATATCTGTATATATATATATATATATATATATATATATATGTATATATATACACGCTCTCATTTCTTATTTCAAATATTGCTTGAATCTTTTGTTAGGTTTTATGCGACGGTAATAAATGAATTAAAATAATTAAATTAAATTATTAAGATAAAATTATAAAATAAATCTTAATTTAATTTAATTATTTTAGTGACAAGAGTTAAACTCTACTTCAATAACTAATTAAAATAGAGATTCTTTAATGGTAAAATACAATTTTAATTAATCTTCTAGTATAGATCCCTAGTCTAGTTTATATAAATTGTCTGTACATCATGATAAGGTAATTATCAAGAAATGAAATAGACTAGAAGATTTATAAGGGATGTTCATCTTCGTGTTCTTAGAGCGAGGCTACGTTCTTGATCAACAATGGTTAGAGGTATATTTTTTATTTAAATTATTACATATGGCATCAGAGCTAAGTTTTTTAACTTTGTTCTTCAGATCATCTAGTGAGATTTATTAAAAACGAAAATTTTTTATGCATATATTGTTCTTGTATAGACGATTGAATAATTCGTATTAAAGATAAACGAGCTATAATAAATATAATAAAAGCATAAAGTTGAATTTTTAACATGCTATGATTAATTTCATAATTTGTATTTATATATTGAAACATATTTTATGTATGTAATATAAATTTGCTTATATATTATGTGTATTAAAGTTTCATGAAATTCTTAATTAATTCATGAAAAACCAAGATTGATGAAGGATTTTGATAGTTTAATCATCTATATATGTTATGGAGCCTTAAGATTAAAGAAAAGATGATTAAAACAAGAAATATTTATGATATACTGAAACGAGTCTAATATTGTTTCATAGAATTGAAGTAATCTTGAATGTTTGATGATGATTTTTTGTTTTTGATCAAAATTGATGCATGGGTTATATAAATCTAGCATAAAATCACGGTTTTAGGTCATTAATTGTGTGAAAATTGATTGAAAACACAAAAATTGGCCCTAGAACATCAAACAGACTCAAATGGGTCAAGAAAAATCCAAAAGAATAAAGGCTATGACAAAGTCTCAGCCGAATCCTAAACGCGTAGGTGGCGCGTGCGTGGTACATGCACCAGCTTCCTGGGGCTGTTTTTGTCCTAGCTTTTCCAGAACCAAATATTTTATGATTTTTTATTTTTTAGTGATTTTTTGAAATTTTTGGGTCACGTAAAATATTTATTATTTAATGTTAGTTTTTAATTAAATAATAAATATGTTTGTACGCAAATATTGTGTAATTTTATTTCATGATAAAATATTTTGATATGTTGGGAATATTTTTGTAGTATGTACTCTCCCTAGATAGTGTCTAAAAAATTTGTACTCTAAACCTAAAAGTTAAGTGCATAGATGTATGATAAAATATTGTTGGAATTACAATGTAAATGTGCACATTTATATGTCATAAAATAAATACATTATGATCTTATGCATATTTTTATGTGACTTAAGGATGCATGTCATATATTATGCTATAATTTTTTATATCAGATATAGCATTACAAAGAAAAATTCCATTGTAGGATGTAAGTTTTTACTACATGAAGAATCAATGTTATTAAGGATCTAAATCACTAGCTTGGCATTAGCCAAAACATTTTAAGTTACATGAGTTACATAAATTAGTAGTTATTTAAAATAAGAAATTTTTCTTTAAAAAACTACATATGGTAAACATCAATAAAGTTATATGCTATGAATTTATTTGGTATATATTTGAGTTATCAAATCATGTATGTAATTATTTATAATATAAAAATATTATGTCATTATAAAGAATCTAAATCAATTGCTTGGGAATAGCACTAGCATCTTAAGTTAATTGATTTAGGTAAATTAATAGTTATTTAAAATAAAGTTTTCTTTAAATAACTACATGCGGAAAATGAAATTAATATGTAATTATTTATGCTATAATTGTAATAAGTTAACATGATTTAATATTATATTCAGCGGCAATTATTAATATGCAATCAAGAATTCTGCATATATTAAGAATATCATTATTAAAGTTCTAAATCGCTAACTTAAAAGTAGCCATAGCATCTTAAGTTAGTTGATTTAGATGATAATTATTAGTTATTTAAAATAATGTTTCTTTTAAATAACTACACGAGAAAATGACATCGATAAAGTATTATTTGTCATATGCAATAAGTTTTATGCATACATGTCCAATGTTATTATTAAATTCAAAATCATTAACTTAAAAGTAGCCACAGCATCTTTAGTTAATTGATTTAGATAAAATAATAGTTATTTAAAACTACATAAAGAAAAATTGCATCCATACAGTGTTAGACCGTGAAATTAGTTATTTGGCCCCATAGGAAAATAATTAATTTTATAAAATAGTTAAAGGATAAACAATATAACATTAAAGTTAAATTTTCCTATGCCCACAGGTATGGATTATTTAATTTGGTGTTCTTAAAGTTATTATTTTGTCATTAAAGTTGTGTAAGTTCATATGCATGATGTACCTCTATCCACAAAAAGGTTTGGATGTACATTTTGAATATAAAGCAATTTATTCAATTAAAGTATAGTTCCTTGCATTTTGCAACAATTTTTACTATTGTAATTAATAAGGCTACTAGAATGAAATGCTATTTAGTAATGAAAAATTACTCTAATAAAGGAATAAATTAAGTTATTTTTTGATATAAGGACCTTGACTTAACGTTTCGGGTGGACAACTAGTCCTCAACGAATAAAGTATGCAAAAGGAAGAATAGATTTTGATGTATAATGGGAGCAATTTAACCATTTAAGGATGATGTACATCAAATTCTATATTAATAAATTGATTTGGATTTTATCCTAATTGTTATAAGGTCAAGGATTATTGCAAAGCCACTAAAGAGCAGATTGTTAGATCTGATAAGGTTTTAGCTATCACCATTATAGAAGGAAGCTTTCAAGAATAAAGTGCAACAATTCTAAAAGTTGTGCATGAGCATATTATGGGATTTGAGAGATATTGTTACTTAACTTAAATCTCAGAATTGAGTTTTGTCAAGTAAATTTCTTATCACTTTCATATTCAACTTTTACCTAATGAGTATGACCATAAGAAACACATATAAAGAAATGTCTATCAATAAACTCTCAGTTATTTTTGTTCAAGAGGAAACTAGATTAACGAATAAGAAACTAGATTCAGTTAGCCTTGTGACTCAAGGTAAAAAGTGATAAATAGGCAAATGTGTTATAAAGGTGAAAAAGAGAAAAATGCCAATAAAGAAAATGGCATCAAGTCCTTCATTTTGTTTTCATTCAGACACATAAGGAAAAATTGCCTAAAGTATAAAAATGACTTAAAAAATAAAGTTAAACTCATTTCATATGAATTTTTTTTGGTGATGTTCATAAAAATATATAATGGTTCGACTTATGTTTAACGAATTATATTTCATAACCATTTAAGGTTTCATAAAGTCAAGAAACTAAAGGAAAAGTGGGAGGAACATCTATTACAAAAATCACAAAGGACTATTAGGATCATTTTTTTGAAATAAAGATTTATTTTAAACCTAAAAGAAAGGGTTTCATCTTTATTTTGAAAATTTTTTAGGTAAAAAGAGTTTTGAATTTAAAATTTTTAAATTTTATTATTGAAATTTCAAAAGAGAATTTTCTATTAGATTTTTCATCATTAACTTGGATCATGATTGTAAGAATAAGTTTCTTAACTATTTACATGATTTATGGTAATAAGGATGTGCTACAGATAAAACTCCTACAAAGTTATGGTATAAAGATTGTGTCACATCTTCATATAGAAATTTAAGAAAATTGACAATGATGGAGTTCTTGAAACTCTTGAGTTTGACACTTAAATTAATTGCATTGAGGAAAAAAAAAAACTAACAAGTCCACTAAAGGTAGCTAAAGAAAGCACAATAGTATTTAGAGATCATACATCTTCCCTTAAGTTTATGGATTAATACATTAAAACTGTTATTGATGTCTTTATTAAAGTGCCAACTAAATTATTTTCTAAAACTTTATTAGGATTATGGAATAGTTGGAATTCAGTTTAAAATATTTCGAACCTCGATTGTCTAGTTAAGTGAAGGCTTATAACTTAAACATAAGGAAACTGAATCCAAGAACAGTTAGTAGTTATAGGCTATGTAGTTAACTTAAGGGGTAAAGGTCTTAAATATCTCTCATATTCAAATTAGAATTGTTGAAGCCAGAAATGCTAAGTTTCTTATGTATCATGAGTCTAGTGGGAATGACTTTTCTTGTCAAGTTGATATTGAGGAATAAATTATTTAGATTGATCTTTTGTAAAAGACTTAATTGTTTCTCAAAATAAAAATACAAAATTAACTGGAGAGCAATCAAATCAAGTACAATCTTTACAATAGATAATTAATCTCACTGACTAAAGGTGTACAAAATGTACAAATGATTGTAGAATTAACAGATCCAATAGATAAGAAACTAACCATTTCTATGACTTGGTTGTACACCTATAAAAGTCTAATTTTGATATTGGACATAAAGATGATCTCATTTTCACTAGTCATGAATAGTAAAAATTTCACACTTTGGCAAAAAACTATGATAAAAGAGATTAAACCAATGACTAATAATCCAGTCTAATAACTTGTTAAATTACCATTTGGTAATGTTAAACGATATGAGATTAGACTTGTGGTTTATGGTTTCACTCAAAGGAGGTGTTGATTACCATGGAACTTTTTCTCCAATTTTTTATGAAAGTTTCATTAAGAATTATCATAGCTTTTGTAGCTCATTGTTTATTGAGAGTTACATAAATGGTGGTGAAAACAATTTACTTGAATAGGGATCTTGAGAAGAGGTATACATGATTCTACCTGAAGGTTTCTTTGAAAGATGAATATATACACTAAAACAAGTATCCCACCAATGGTATATAAAGTTTAACAATGTTGAGACATCATTTGATTTTACTAAAATTATTGTTGATCACTGTTTATACCCTAAAGTCAGTGGGAGTAAAGTTATAATTTTAGTCTTATATGTTGGTGATTTTTTCCTTAACAATAAATGATTCAGCTTTGTTGCATGAGATAAAGGTTTTCTTTCTCAAAATTTAATATAAAGAATTTGAGTGAAACTTCATATGTCACAGGCTTATCAAGATTCATAGAGATAGGTTCGAAAAGACTAAGTCTATCTTAGGAAGCCTATATCAAGAAAATTCTGGGAAGAATTAAGACGCAAAGCTATTCACTTATAAGTAGACCTAGTAATATTTGACACGATTATATGAATATGACCCACATAAAATAAAAAAAAAACACACGACACAACATGAATACATTCTCAAAATCTATCTAATATGAGTTATAAACATATCAAAATTGATATAAATGTAAAAAAATCTTAAAACACAATTATGACATGGCAAAATATATGAATATGACATGATTATATGAATATGACACGCATAAAATAAAAAAATATATGACACGACACGAATACATTCTCAAAATCTATCTAATATGAATTACAAACATATCAAAATTGAAATAAATGTAAAAATCTTAAACACGATTATGACATGGCAAAATATATGAATATAACATGAAAACACGAATTGCCAAGTCCACTTATAAGGGCGTTTCAATTTGAGCCAATATCTCTAAATAATTTGAAAAAAGAGTATATGAAAGGCATTAAATATGCATATAGTATTATGAGCCTTATATATAATCAGATTTATATGAAACTTGACATAAAGTTTATAATAAAAGTGCTTGACAGATATTAAAGTAATTCTAGCCTTGGACTATGAAAGCTGCTAAAGAAATTATGTTATAAAGTAATATCATAGCAATAAAATTGAGATATTTTATCTCTAATTTGAAAGTTATCAACAAGGCCATTAAAGATCTATTACGAAAATTCTTATACAGTATGCTTTTCTAAGAACGATAAAAGTGGGAGTCGCAATAAGCAAATAGATATAGAGTATCTTATTGTTGGAGACTCTAAAAAAAAAAAAGAAGTGGATATCTAACACATCAATATAAATTTAATGATAGATAATCCCATGACTAAAGCATTGTTGACAAAATAGTTTAAAATACATATGGCTCATGTAGGGCTAATTAAGTTTTGTCAAGATGTATTTTGACTTCTTTGATTGTGTTAATTTCATATTCTTAGAGTTTACGGAAATATTTCAGTTTGTGCATATGAAGATTGCATGTCAAGTTGACCTTGAATGATTATAAAAAATTTATTCATAAAGTATTATCTCACAAAGTACTCTTTTAGAGATGATCATGCATTGTAATACATAAAAGGGAATATTCATTTTAGAATGCTATTGCCATGATTCGTGCTACATGAAATCTTTAATTGAGTGGGAGTCGGGCTAGAGTAACTTACGGCCATGTTCAAGTTTTGGATTTAATTATCACCTATTCAAGTTCTTAGTTTATCATATGGGCCAAGTGGGAGAATTTTGGGCTTTATATGGCCCACATGATAATAAATAAACCACGATAATTAAATCAAATTATTAAGGTGAAATTATAAAATAAATCCTAAGTCAGTTTAACTACTCTAGTGATAAGAGTTAAACTCTACTTCAGTAACTAATTAGAATACAAATTCCTTGATGGTAGGATACAACTCTAATTAGTCTTGTAGTATAGGTCCCTAATCTAGTCTATATAAATTGCCTGTGCACCATCATAAGGTAATTATCAAGAAAGGAAATAGACTAGAAGATTTATACAGGGTGTTCATCTTCGTGTTCTTAGAGCGAGGTCACGTTCTTGATCAACAATGGCTAAAGATACATTTTTTATTTAAATTATTACATCTTTTGCTTAAAGTATGCTTTGTCTCAAAATGAATGTTTTTCTATGTCGAAGAAAATTTTTACAACTGTTATCTCATCTAATAAAAAAGTATCTTCTAAGGATATTAACAAATCTTGTCATTGCTATTCAAAAGCTTACACTCATTTTATGATGTTTGTTAACCACCAACAGATGCGTCTATTACAAAAATCATTCTTTATACCCTGAAATCATATGTTGATGTTTTCATTAAAATATTTCTTGCTTTCTTAATCTTTGTTGCACAAAATGATTACACTCAATAAGACATAAGATTTATAATTCATTGCAATACTTGACGGTGCCACGCATCATCAAGAAGTTTATGCAAACTCTTCCAACTCCTGAGATTGTTTGTGTGAAAGGGCCAATAAGAAATCTGCAATATCAAGATCAATTATTATTTTTTGTATATGCAACATCATGATCGATTATTGTTTCCAACTTTCTTTACTTTATCTTGACAATAGCAACCAGCAGAGCGCAGCCAGATCAGACGGGCCCATCTAGGACACAACATAGAGTGCCGTCTGACACAATAGCTGTAAATAGGAGAAATAAATTAACCTGGTTCGTAAATGATGAAACAACTATCACCATCTAACATAGTGGCTGCAAATCAGAGAGATAAAACTGGTCCATTAAGGATGTATTGTCGACCACATGTTGCTCTATCAAGAATGCAATGTGAAACCCCCTTTAATGAAATTGATACAAATATTGAAGTGATTGAGATACTTGATGCTCAGCCGACTACAAGATGGGTCTCTTTAGCTTGAATACACTATACCTTACGGTATTAAATTATGCATTAATTTTACTTTTCATTTCCTTTCGCCGTTCTTGCAATTTTTTCATTAACCTTATTAAAAGTCCCGGCATATTTCGAGAGAATTCACTCGTCACCACTTGCCGCACCATCTTGCAACACTCATTTTAACTGTTCCTAAATAGCAAAAAATTTGGCTCATTATATATATACATACACACATACACAAAACAATGAAAGGATTTTCAAGAGGCTAGAAAAAATTTTCTCACGAGAACTGCCTCAAGAGCAAAGATCATTGCATCTTTTACCAAATAAGTGAGTAGATACTAAATGTGTAAATCATTTGCCACATAACTAAAGGTGTGATATCTTCTAGAATGGTTTGGGTTCTTTTTGAGAAATATTGTATATACCCCTTATAATCGTCCTAGAATATCATACAATTGAACATGTAAAACTCATGGATGCTAGAGAATATAAGCTCCTAAATCTTTTTTCTTTTTTTTGAAATGATGCAATGATATATTTATGAAATGTTAGGTACTTGACCCAAATTCAAGTTGGGAATAAATTTGGATGTTAGTAAAATTTTATTGGTGAAAGATTTCTTGGTAGTCATGTTTATTTAATAAATAAATATTCTTAATAGAAAAGAAATCTTTTTAAGTAAAAATTGATGATCGAGTAATGGGCCAAATAAATATAAAGTGGGTGTTAACTTGAAAGAAATGTAAATCCTATGGGATCTCAATGTTGAGGACAGGTTTGTAAGATGTGAGGAAGAGTTTGGTAAAATACCAAGTTAATAATATTGATAGTATTCCATGCATTTAAACCTTAAAGCATGAAGCCAGGTTTAATGTATTTTAAGCGGCTATTTTATATTAGATGTTGAACGTGTATACATATATATTAATAATGACAATAATTATTTGTTATTTGTTATCATAAAAGGTTTGGCCCAAATCAAAGTGATCTAATAAGGTTTGAAGTTAAAATAGGCCTAAGTCATCTCACAAATTATGGGCTTATGTGTGTAGATACCCTAATGTATAATTTTTAATTTATGATGGGTCACATTAGAAACAAAGAAAGTATGTATAGTTGCAAATAGGATTTTGCCCCAAATTATACGTATGATACTTTCCTAACATCCTATCATCAAAAAATAGAGAGTTCTCTTCCTCCAAAAAATTCATACAGGTCAATTTGGAAGATCAATAACTGCAAGACTAAAAAATCTCTTTGCTATTTACTGGTTTAGGTACCGTTTCGTATTTAATTTTGTTTTTTTGATGATTTAACATAGATGATCTTGGCAAAATGATGGTTTTCATCTACATTAAGAATTTTTCTAACAATTGGTATCAAAGCCACTCGTGTTTAATCATTGAGAAAAGAATTTAGAATTATTAAGAAATATATTATTGTGGTTCTCAATTTATGGTTTATGATTTTTTTGATTTTTTTTTCATATGTATGGATTATAAAATCCTCCATGGATTCAATTTATTTTTCTTTTCTTTTGGTTGAGAATAAAAAAAAAGGAATACGGCAAAGAAACTATTAAAAACTCGCTACAACTTTTCCCTTTATTTTGTGTGGCACATTACTTTGGAGAAGGAACAAATCATATTAGGCTAGGGCTAAATATTTATTCAGCCCATAAGGTATTTCTAATGGGCATCGGCCCACTTGGATTTATTTTAGCAGGCCAGATACATACCTAACCCAATAAAGAAAGGCTAAATTAAGATAGAGGTCTAATTAGGATTTATAAGCCTATTAGGTTTTGGGCTAAATGATAAAGGTCCAATGGGAGATAGATAAGGATCCAAGCTGGGTTGACTCCACCTGCTCCAGCCTCAGCTCAATTTGATTAGACCTAGTTGATCATTGATCATTGACTATTGACTATTGACTTTGACCCAAAAAAAAATTTAAGCTTTTTTTTGGAATTTAAATTTGAATATTGGTATGTTAAAATATATATTTTGAGATATATTAATTAAAGCAACATGTTGCCACAGTAACCTCTCTTGTGAAAATTAATTTGTTTTAAAATATAAATGGTTGTGTGTATGTAACTTATGTAAATATTAATCGGCCCAAAGAAAGGTCAATGTTTAATAGAATTACATGTGCATTTGTGGTAATAAACATCTGATAATTATTTGGATTTACACGTGAACAATAAATCGGCCTAAAGGAAGATTTACTGTTTGACATGTTTTTTTTGTGTTTGATTACTACAACAAGATATCACTTATAAGTTAATATTTAATCCAAAGTTAAAATATTAATGAAGTGTTTGATATCTTGAGACGAGGTTTACTTTTATTCAAATTTATTATTCTTTTTAGTTTTGTTTTTAAGTCTTATTTGAGCTTGCTTTGTTTGTTTGTTGTTCTTTGATTCAGCTACAATTACTCTTTACTACCTATATTAACTCAATTCCTATGTTAAATGGCACTAACTTCAAATCATGGCAAGAGAACTTTGTGATAATTCTTGGACTCGTGGATTTCGACCTTGCGTTAAGGGTTGATTCTCTTTCACCTCTTACGGATCAAAATATCTCTGATGAAAAGAGGGATATGGAAAGGTGGGAGAGATCAAATCTCATGTATATGATGATCATGAACAAAGCCAATTCGTATACATTCAGTGGCACCATGTCTGACAAGATTACCATGGTTAAAGAGTTTATGGCCAACGTTAAAAAGAGGTTTGTCAAGAATGAAAAGGCTGAGATAAATACGCTCTTGACAAAACTGATTTCAATGAGGTATACAGGGAAAGACAATGTTATGAAGTACAACATGGATATGTCTCATCTTGCTTCCAAGCTAAAAATACTTAAGCTAGAACTTTCGAATGACTTACTAGTGCATCAGGTTTTGATATCCTTTCCACGATAGTGTAGGCTGTTTAAGGTGAGCTACAACTTTCAAAAAGAGATATGGTCTCTAAATGAATTCATCTTATACTGTGCTTAGGAAAAGGAAAGATTAAAGCAAAAAAAGACAGAAATTGCTTACTTAGCCACCACCCCAAAGGATAAGAAGAAATACAAGAAAATAAAGAAGAATAAGGAAGCTATGAATACGATATCGCAAAAGAAACAACAGAAGGAACTAACTCAAGATGGTTATTTCTTTTGTGGAGTTATAGGTCATAAGAAAAAGAAGCATACCAACTATCATGTATGGCATGCAAAGAATAGTATGTTTCTTAATTTTCTTTGTTCTGAGGTTAATTTAACTTCGGTACCAAGACACATGTGGTGATAGATTCTGGTGTAACAACTTACATTAATGTGTCTAAATTGCAAAAGGCTAAATGATAATGAAAGACACATCTACATTAATGATGGCAAGTCGATGGAGGTCGAAGCGTTGGAACTTTTAGATTATTGTTAAGAACTGATTTTTATATAAATTGGATTGAGACTTTCATTGTATCATCTATTAGACAGAATTTAATTTCTATTTAATATTGGATGAGTTTAATTGTTGTTGTTTATTTGGAAATGAAAAATTTAGTCTTTTTTAGAATTTAGATTTAGTTGGTTTCGATTTTTTATCAGGTTATGATAATCTATATTTGCTCGGCATGATTGCTTCATTTAATGAATCGTTGCATGTTAATATAAGGAATAACAAGCGTAAATTAACTGGCGAGGATTCAGCTTCATTATGACCCAAGAGATTAGGTCATATATCTAAAAGGAGAATTGGGAGACTTATGTCTGACGGTATTCTCGATCCTCTTATTTTTTGGATTTTGATGTGTACGTGAATTGTATTAAGTGGAAACAGACAAATTTTAGGAGATTTGGTACCAACAAGAAATTAGAGATCCTAGAACTGATACACACAGATATGTGTAGGCCATTCTTTAAGCCTTCTTGGAATGGTTATCAATATTTCATACCATTCATAGACGATTTTTCACGATGTGGCTACCTATATCTCATTCATGAGAAATTGCAATTACTGGATGTGTTCAGAAGCCATAAGGCTGAAGTTGGGAACCAATTCAGCAAACAAATCAAAAGCATTAGATTTGACTGTGATGGTGAGTACTATGATAGATATGATGGATTAGGTGAACAACATTTGGGACCATTTGTAAAATTTCTAAAGAAATGTGGTATTATCCCACAATACACCATGCCTGGTTCTCCTACCATGAATGGTGTTGCTGAAAGATGAAATATAACACTTAAGGACATGGTAAGGAATATGATTAGTCATTCTACTTTGCCTGAATCTTTCTAGGGAGAGGCATTGAAGACCGCAGCATATATACTCCATAGAGTTCCGACAAGGTGACTAAAAAAACCCCTTATGAGCTTTGGACAAGCATGAAACCTAGTTTAAAACATTCACACATTTGGAAATGTCTAACTGAGGTAAGGCCTTTTAGGCCAAATGAAAAGAAATTGGACTCAAAGATTCGCACTTGCTATTTTATTGATATTCTGAAAGGTCCAGGGGTTACAAATTTTATAATCCCTTTACTAAGTCTATTTTCGAGATTGATAATGCTTGGTTTTTTGAGGATGTTGAGTTTGAGGAAGGGAGAAAGAGTTAGGGACTTTGTCTATGGAGAGAAATATGTCGATATTCCTCCAATTGCTATTGATAGTAACCAGGAATAGCCTCATATACCTAACATTGTTCAAGAAGCAACTATGGATCAAGATAGTGTTATTGAACCTCTCGTCAGAAAAATAAACTCTACAACCTCAAGAACCAATGCCATTAAGATGATCCACTAGAGAAAGAAGAAGTGCAATTTAAATTGAGTATATTGTGTTTCTCCAAGAACATATTACTGACATTGGAGTGATAAAAAATGATCCAATCAACTGTTGTTAAGCCATGGAAAATTCTAACTCTTAAAAGTGGTGTGATGCCATAAATGAAGAGATTAAGTCCATGAAAGACAATGACGTATGGGATCTTGTCCCATTGCTTGAAGGAGCGAAGCCAATTGGTTGCAAATGGATATTTAAAACCAAAAAGGACTCAAAAGGCGATGTGGAAAAGTACAAGGCACGTCTTGTTGTTAACAGCTTCACACAGAAAGAAAGCATTAATTATAAATAGACCTTTTCTCTAGTTTTATCGAAAGACTTTTCGGGACTATAATAGCTTTAGTGGCGCATTTTGATCTTAAGCTACATCAGATAGATGTCAAGATTGCATTTCTCCATGGAGACATTGATGAGACAGTTTATATGGTTCAACCATAAAACTTTGTGTCGGGTGATGCAAAGTCAATTGTTCGCAAATTAAAGAAATCCATCTATGGCTTAAGTAGGCACCTTGTCATTGCATTACAAATTTCACCAAGTTATTGTCTCATTTAGTTTTTGAGATGAATCTAATTGATGATTGTATAGATCACAAGTTTAATGGAAGTAAGTGTATTTTTTATGGTTTTATATGTTGATAATATACTGTTTGCGAACAACAATATAGACTTGTTGCATGAAACCAAAAGATTTCTATCAAAGAAATTTGAGATGACATATCTTGGAGATGAAACTTTTGTGTTAGGGATTTAGATACATTGGGATCGCTCTTGAGGTGTCCTTGGATTATCAAAAAATGCCTATATTAAGAAAGTACTAAAAAAATTTGGCACGCAGGACAGCAAACTAAGTGACACCCCTGTTGCTAAAGGAGACAAGTTTAGTCTCAATCAAAGCCCCAACAATGACTTTAAGGTTAAAAAAATGCAAAAGATTCCTTAAGCTTCAGTAATGGGAAATCTAATCTCTGCTCAAGTTTGTATGCTTTCAGATATTGCGTACATTGTTGGGATATTGGGCAGATATTTAAGCAATTCGAGAATGGATCATTAAAAAATAGCCAAACGAGTCATTTGGTATCTACAGAGAACAAAACATTACATGCTCACATACAAGAGCTCGAATAAGTTAGAGGTCATCAGGTATTCAGATTTTGACTTCTCTAGATTCTAAGATAGTATGAAATCTATGTCTGGCTATATTTATCTACTTGCTGAAGGAGCTATTTCTTGGAAGAGTGCTAAGCAAACACTTGTAGCTTTTTCCACCATGGCAGTTAAGTTTATAGCTTGTTATGAGACATATAATCATGGAATATGGCTGTACAATTTTGTCATTGGGTTGCGAATTATGGAAAGAATTTAAAGACCATTTAAGATACTTTCTCACAATAAGTCAGCTGTCTTGTATTCCAATAACAACAATAACAGGAGCTTGACAAAGTCAAGGCACATAGACATAAGTTCCTGGTTGTTAAAGAAAGAGTTTAGAGTAGTCAAGTGTCTCTAAAGCATATTGGAACAAACTCCATGGTTGCGAATCCGCTTACTAATGGACTACCACCCAAGGTCTCTCATAAGCATAGTGCTCCTATGGGTGTCATTTCATTTGAGGTATTCAGTGGGAGTTTCTAAATTTAGATGTTTATCTGTTATAAACACATTATTTCAATTTATGGATACTTTGAAGTTATTTTTTGCAAAAATAAATTTACTTTTGGTTTATTCACACTCTGATTTTGGTACAGTTTGATCTCACTAAGGTTTAAGATAAACCAGTTGGAAATAGGCATATTTAGATCACATAGTATGTAATTTCCATGCTAAACAATATTAATCTCTGTTTTTGTTTATGTTGATTGATGTTATTAGGGATGGATTTAGTTATGATATATGTGACGAAAATCGCCTTGATCTTATGTTAACATAATCAATGGATGTTCGGAGATGCTTGTAAGCATAATAGCAAAGATTTTAAGCTCATAGGGTTATACTCTAACATACAACTATAAGGTGATAAGTATATATATATATATAGTCAAAGTGGGAGATTGTTAGATGGTGGACGTATATATATATATATATATATATATATATATATATATTAATAATGATAATAATTGTTTATTATTTGCTATCATAAAAGGTTTAGCCCAAATCAAAGTGAATTAATGAGACTTAAAGTTAAAATGGGCCTAAGTCATCACACAAATTATGGTTTCCATGTGTAAATTACCTTATGCCTAATTTCTAATTTATGATGGGCTAAATTAGAAATAAGGAAAGTGTGTAAAATTGTAAATAGGGTTTTGGTCCCCAAAATATATGTACGATACTTTCTTCACATCCAAAATTCATACGTATCAATTTGGAAGGTCAAGAACTGCAAGACTAAAGAATCTCATCGATATTTATAAATTCAGGTATATTTTTGCATCTAATTTCATTTTCTTGATGATTTAACATAGATATTCTTGACAAGATGATAGTTTTCATCTATATAAAAAATTTTTCTAGCATTTTATAGTATTTATAATCTCTTAGTGGATTTTCTTTTCATTCGTGAATGTAGGCAATGATGCTAAACCAATTGACTCTATTTGAATCTCAGTGTGAATGCGTTTTATCTTAAAAATTTCCAACATGAAATGTGTATTCTTAATTATACCCTTTTTACTGACTCTAACTAATTATATTAAGGTAAGATAGCTGATAAGATTCTTACCCAGATTTTGAATTTTTGACACTTATTATATCCAAGCTGATTATGCATAAAAGATCGATATCTTATATATACTCAACACCTATTTGAAAATGATTATTGTCCTCATTTTGTGTTAGATTTATTGGTTGCTTATCAAGCACTCAATATTTTCTTGCAAGCTAGCCTTAAAAATATGAGGACTTTTCTTTAAACCCAACCTACATGACAGAGTTGTGTATAAACGTGTTCAAGTATGAAACTAATATGCCGTTTTAATTTTGTTTATGAACAACCTTGTCTTCACCATTACTCATTTTGGTCTAAAAGAATTATCTCATCATTTATATTTATTATTATTATTATTATTATTATTATTATTATTATTATTATTATAAAATGGAAATATTTTTTGTGAATAATCATAAAAAAAAAAAACAATTTTTTCACCGGCGACAAAGTGTGGATTTTTTATAGTTAAAATCAAAAGCCGAGTCCCTCTCTAGGGCTCCTAACTAATATGTAAACTTTATTTATTTTAGCGGAATGATATATTGTCGTCTAACATGTTCACTTTTTACGTTGTCTTCTTTTCTTACAATTTTTATTTAGACAAATCTTATATCTTATATATATAAATACATAAAAGCTAAAATCTTTGTAAAAAAAGACAATTATCTAATGTGGATGGCTTATAAAATTGACATATTGACAGTTTTAAAAAATCATTATGTTTATTTACATAAATGCAATTTATTTTATATAAATTATTCTTAAAAAAACTAAACTAATTACATATATTTTTATTTTTATTTGTTATCTTAAGTCACTCTCAATTAAATTCATGCATAGGGTATTATATGTGCAGAAACGAAAAAAACTAATTTATTTTATAAAAATTTGTACCTAAACCATTCTAATTAATCTAAACCGTATATTTATAGTTAAAAACTATAATATAGTTGACTATGTTTGTATATAAAAAAAAATTATTATATTGCTTAGTCCCATTTGGTAGACTTGATTTGTTCTCATTTATCAATCTATAAAAAAAACTCATTACTAATAGATAATCCTTTATTTTTAGGTACTGTGTCTGCAATTGCAAAATTAATTTCGTATATTGATTTTTTTTTTTTCAATTTTAATAGTCAAATATCTTTCCCTACTATAGTCAAATTAGATAAAGCCCTTCAGGTCTCATGGTAAACTAATAAATACCTCCTTTTATTTTTAATCGAATCATTCTTTTATATTTACATCAAGTAAGGTATATTTTTCTTCTTTCTCTTTTAGTTCTTTGAATTTATATGGAGTAATCAATATGAATTTGTTAAATTTGTAATGCAATGGTTTTAATGATTTGCTGATCACTGAGTTTCATGGAGGTTTTATTAATTCTTTTTTCTCCTTTTTTTTATGTGCTATGATTGATTTTTTTTAAATGTTATTGATATTTGATTTTTTTTTATATGCATTCTTATATGAAATCAAATAGCAATAATATTTTTAAAATATAATAAAAATATGCATTCTTGTATATGATCTTAATACGTGCTCTCAATATCTTGGCTAATCAAGGATTGAAAATGTCTCACGTCATTCTTTCTCCCTTAAAAAAGGAATGCAGTCCAATTCATACCTGGTGACGCTACAGTATTCTTCTTTCTCTCCCCCCCCCCCGCTGCCCTTTATTTAATCTTTTTTATTATACCAAATTTCTTCCTTCAATTTTTTGTGCTTGAAATCCCATTAAAAATTTTAAGATATTAAATAGCATTTAATTAATTGTGTTAATTAGTAATAAAAAGGATCTCTACTATTTTCTTTTAATAGGGGAGAGGAGCCTTTTTCAATTTTATGTGAAAATATACTAATTAAATTAATATTATTTGATTTAATAAAAAATACTTTCATATTTTTTTCTTTCGAAATATATATATGTATTTTTATATGTTAAAAGATAAGAAAATTAAGTATATTTATTAAGTTATAGTTTTATATGATATACAATTCAAATGTGCACATTAAACCATTATATTTATAAATATGTTGATCAATATTAGATTTCAACTGTATTATCATGAATAACTTTTATTTGATTTAAATTATAAATAAAATATCATTTTCAAAATAAAATCTGTTTAATATTTAAATAATATTATATAAGTGTAACGATATTATAATTGATTTGTTTATCCGTGAATAGTATGCATTTAAAACTAGTGTTAATTGGTGTACGGCGACTCCCTTAATGTGATATTTATATAAAGAAAAATATAATAAATATCTTATATTTTAAATTCAATAAAAGTAATATATTAATTTTTTAACGATAATTAAATAATTCTCAATTGGTGCACGTCGACACCAAACTGTTTTATTTATACTTTTTTCCTTTGGTTTTATATTACCCAAAAAAATAAAGAAAATCTATACATAATTCATTGAAAGATCGTGTAAGTAATTCTACTAATAATTCGATATTAAATTCTTTAAAACTTTAACTATACCATAGTAATTAGCATTTCTTGTTATATAATTCTTAAATTTTTTTTATTTCATAATGTAAAGCTGAGTAATGTATTCCTTAATTATTGTTTATTTTTAGAAAAAAAAAAATCAATTTGGAGTTTGTATCCATTTTTGGAAAAATTAAAATTTGCTTCATTATGCATTTGTTTTGGAGTTAGAAAGTGAGCATCTTATTTATTATTATATTGCTTGCAAGCATGCACATACATATATATTTTCTTATATTTATAAATACGATGAGATACGTTTTGTTAAAAAAAAAAAGGATAATTTATATAGTTGGCCCCCTCAAAAGTGAAATGTTTAGATCGACTCTAACTAAAAGTTAATTAAGACTTATTTTCAATATGTTTTATTTTCAAAATTTTAAGGAAAAAGAAAAAAAAGGGGTACTAAATTTACGTGATAAGAGTTTTTTTTTTTCCTTTTGTTATCCTTTGTATTTGATAGAAATAGATTTAATAATTCGTGTATTTGTATCATATTATATTAATTTTTTGTGCAATAATTATGTTTAAAAAATTATATGTTTTATATAAATTTTAACACAATAATTTATTAAATTTTAACATATTTGTGTGTACGGATTTTATTTATGTTATTTTTTATATCATGTTATATTTTAATTTTTTTTAATATCGTACTTTTAACATGTAATTATATTTTGTCCAAATTTACCAAGTTTGGATGAAAACTTGTAAATGGTTTTGAAGGCAAAGAAGTTTAATCAAATTTAATTGATGTTGGAACGAAAAAAAAAAGGGAAAAAAAGGACTAATTTATATATATATATATATATATGTAAGTCAATAATGTTGGAAAAAATATTAAAATTTGTTAATTTATTTAAGCAATATTAATTATGCCAATATACATGTACATATTCGAGAAACAAATGGCATAATGTTAGGCCAAATAATCAAATCTTTGACTTGGTTATTGAGACGCAGGTATTCCATACTTCTTCACCCCTGGCATAAACTAGAGTAGCATTAAGACCCAACTCAGGCAGCGAGACGTAAAACTTGAGCAAGTCATCGTGGCAAGTTTTTCCCATTCTATTAACAAGCTCACCGCAACATTTCTTAGTAGTGTCTTTATTCTCTATAACGCTTTTCACGACAACTTCCCCACATTCCCTACTCATCCCTTTCGCGCATTCTTCTATGGTCTTGTAGAAGCCTGGTTCGGGCTCCGGAGGGATTGTAACCGTGATGTCCAGTTCCACTTCATCTGCAGCGACAGGCCTTGCCACCATGGAAACCGCCATTATCGCTGCCAGCAAAGCGACCAAGATGGATATATAATTGTTGAGTTTAGCCATGGTGGTGTTTATTTTATTGATGCTTTGAATGATACCAAGAGAGATCGATTGGTTTGAATTTTGAGGTCGGGATTTGGGGGCTTTTTATATTAGATTGTTTAGAGTTTCAAGGTAACGTTTCTATATGTTTCTTATTGGGTTGGTAACTTCAAACTATTTATGGGCAATTAATTGAAATTTTTTTTGTTTAAAACATTTGGGAAATAACGGCAATGGAGTTGGGACGGCGGCTAGGGTTATTTCCTCGGCTGCATGGATAACCAAGGCCCCCGCCGTTCCTTACCGCCGCCGCCACGTCCACCTCCACCACTTATTTTTCTGTCCTCGCTTTCCTGGATTTTTATGATATCCATATTTATCTTGTCAATAATATTTTTTTTTATAAAACTAATTTAAATTAGCATTTATATTTGATGCATTATTAATGTATAAATTTATATATTGACAGTAAATCTAATTATTTTACATATTAAAAAAAATATGATTATTTATATTTAGTTTTTTAATTTTTAAAATTTTATATTTATATACTGATAAGATATCATTATTTGATTAACTGATAGTATATAAATTTATACACCGAAAATACATCAAACACAAACCTTTTAATTTTTTTGTAACGAAAAAAATTACTCCATGTAAATATGCTTTATTGTAATGTCTTGTTAAAAAAATTTGATCACTAGATAAATTGTTGTGATTGATCATTTAAAAATTTTATTTTTTTAATGAAATTTTAAAATTGATTCTGTTGAAGTGAATTGTGTCAGGGAATGTTGCTTCTAGGGAACACTACTGCTAGGAAGCACTATGCTATGTAGCAAGGTGCAATTAGGTAACGTCACCAGTTGTTGGTAGGCAGTGCTATATCAAGATACACTGTCTATGAGAGTTCCGCGTGTTAATAAAAAAACAAAGCATTCACACACATTTTAAAAAAAATAGAAAATTCGTGTAACTTAAGTTGTAATTATTGGTTGTTTTTGCATGGTTATTATCGTTTCTATTTGTCGTCATTGTTGCTATACTATAGTGCTCGTGTAATTGTTACTCCTTTTCTAATTATTATTCATATAATTATTTCGTACTCTATAAATTGTTTTAAAGTAAAATAAATTTTTTATTAGAAAAAATAAGTGCACAATCTCTTAGTGCAAAATAATTTTGTGTATATTTCTTGTAAACTTCATGGAATTATGTTTGTCATCTAAACATCCAAGGTTGAATTGGTAAATGGTCAGGAACTAGTTCGGAACTATTCAGTCTACCCCTAATTTGCTAGAACTGTTTTTTTTTTTGTTTTCTTTTTTGTACAAAGAAGGTCATATTCAAGGAATAGAAAAAAGATTTACAGATACTGAGATTTGAACACAAACAGCAAGACCTACAAAATATTATTTCTTAAGGTTAATTGCATGAACTAACTGAGTTATACTCTATGATCAAAACCAAAGTTTTGTTTGTACACTCATTCTTAGCCACAACTGGACTATAAGATGTCCAATTTGGTATTATAGTCTGCTGTCCAAATTGTTCAAACCATGTATTCAAATTGCAATTATGGATATATTTTCAGTTGCATCATGTTTATTGTGGTTGCAGACGTAACAAATGTTAATGTGATGAATTGCTGTGAATATCGACAGTGAAAAAGCTAAAACTGCAAAATAATAACGGTAGCATCATGCAACGACCATTATTTAAATCCTTAGTTCAAACAAATAATTGGTCTAGATGCAAAGAAAATTGGAAGCAGAAGCATTAGAACCGTATAGTTAACATTCAAACTGTCTTCTGTTTAAGTATTATTCAATAACTTGGGCAAAGAGCAACTGCAAATATTATGCAACAAGTACTGATCCGGAAAAGATGCTGAAAACTGAGACAAGTTTTTCATCAATGAAGCTTTCAATATATATTTAGAAGAGGTACTATTCATTTCAAAACCACCAGTTTTCTCTCTGAAACAATTGCTTCCATACTATTATTAGTCTCCTTTAAACTTGAATTTGCTGTGCCAACTTGTCAAGGCTGGCCTAGGAGTGAAGGTCTATAGAATGCATGGCTCTGTGCAATCTCAATGCGGTCTCGGGGATCATTTAAGGTTTCATCCCTCAATGCCTGAAGGATAGCTTGAGATGACTTCTCCCTAAATAGTCAAAATGTATGACAAGCTTAGCATTGCACTTATTGATCATCGAAAAACTATACGAGTAAGTACTGATTGGTCAAGGAATAGATAGATATCTTGCATAAGCCTGCTAAGAAAGAAAAAACTACCTTGTTATAAGAATTTTGTAGAGTGTCTTCAGTAAAGGACACAATTCAACAGGAGCAACAGGCTTGTTTCCATCCGGATGCAGCACACTTAAGCTCGATTGACTCAGAAGTTCATAAAATGCGCCTACTGCAGACACACCCTGGAAAGCAATTAACGTTGGTTAATTTTATTGTCCGATAATCAAATGGATACGTGCAATTTAGGTTCTAGTAGAAACAACAAATTGTAGGTTACGCTAACTGGTTTTAATCTTCATCAAGTTCCCGACAATATCTGCATAGATAATATGCAAGTATGACAGCCAATGAGCTCAATGCATGTTCATCTTTTCTAGTTCTTTCTTTCCCATGATTTTCAATTCAGATATGAAGAACGAGAACTTAAATTCCTACTCCAAAAGCATAGTTACAGTGGTGAACTTTGGAAATTTAACAAACGAGTCAAGCTTTGCTTTATCACTTACTATAAACACAATGTTCTTAGATAGCCATTTAAGCTGGAATACTATATTTTTACCTGAATCATTCCTTTTCCACTGATGCTATCACCCATATCCCGACTTAGTTCTCCTTTGGCTAACATTTGACCATACCATGCATTTCGACCTTTTAACAAAGTTACGTAAGTGTCAGCCAGCAAAGGGCCCGCAAGCTTCTCAGGTTCTTCAGCCAACAAATGAGTAATAAAAATCATCTCAGATGTACAATGTGCAAAATATACTGATTTGCTGGTAGCACTCTCATTGGTCAGGGCCGCTACCATTCCTGAGAAAATCAAACTTCCAAGTCATTATCTGGTTCCAAATTTTAAACAGTATATCACTTTAACTTCTTATGATTAGATTATTTCCTAGTTGCATAAGTCATAAGTTGAAATTAAAGGTCTATCTTCATCAAGGTTCTTCATTAAACATATACATAAATGCTACTTAACTATATATGTACATGTCAATCAGTAAATGTCCCGTGCAACTCTGCATTCTATTACTTGATTTGCGCATTAAGGATGGAAGTATCATCAAATTAACTCACCATTTACTCAGCGTCGTCAAATTGTTCATCCTTGACAGATCAAGCAATAGGGTCCTATAGTCATATGCAATATTTAGCAGTGTTGTCTTATCAATACTTAAATGTCTGTTGATCATTTTGTTTCAAAAGAACCTAATAAATTGTTCCCTCATCTAGATCCAAGAAATTTCATAATCGAAAAATAAGATACAAAGATTTCCCGCTACGTTTGTCTCCATCAGGAATTGCGAAGATTAGTTCATTGGACAACTCAGTATAGTCAACTAGTCAAGACATGAAGCTCATACGTGAGGTTTAGTCCTATAAATTTTTCAACAAATAAATTAAGCAAAGGGATCACTTGCTATTAGTACACCACATAAAGGGACTAAACCAACAATGTTAGTCTATTATATGAACTTTATTGGCTAAAAGATACAGAGGCACTTACCAGCTCCAATGGCATAGACATTCTTCAGGCCACCCATGACTTCATGAGTTACAAGGTCACTGTTGTCCCATACAATGAAATGGGGCTGCCTTAAAAATTTTGCCAGGGGTTTCCTCCACTTTTCAGCTCCACATATACGAGCATTAGCGTATTCCTTATTGTAGATCTCGGAGGCAATATTTGGTCCCCCAAGATACAATATATTCTCTATAGGCACTCCAGCTGCAAGGAACATACACATAAGCTCAAGAGCGTGAGAAAAAGAAGCTATTTTACTCAAACTCAGGTGTAAATAGGGGTATGTGTCCGATATAGATAGGTTTAGTTTTTTCTAAGCTTTTTCATATATTTGGAAGGTCATATTCCTCGTTACCATGTCCAAAAATATGTTAGACAGAGATGTCGAACGTAGGTACTTAAAGAAAATTGAAAAGTGGAGCAACATAGATAAGAAGCTCAATTTAGAGATAAAGTGGACGATAGAAAGTCAATTACGCAGTCTTTAACTTCAAAAACAGGATCAGGGAGTCTGCACTTCAATTCGGCTAGGATATAAAACAAATAACAGAGGCACCTATCTGATTAAGACGCCAAAATAATAACAGACTTCATTTCTTGCAAGCAATGTAAAGTCAAATGCCTAAATACAATCTGATCAACAATCAATTGAGGGAATCTCTTACTTGCTCGATTAATCATTTGTGTTGGAGTAATGATATGAGGAACAGGTTGCAGTGCAGCCTCTATACCCTTTGACAAAGAGATAATGATAGGCATAGTGATTCTTTCCTTCCAATAATTGCTGATCTCTTCGAATACCTCACGTGTTTCAGTTGAAGGCAAGCCATTTACCACGATATCAGCATCCCAAACGGCTTCCTGCAAATTGGTCACCACTTTCAAAGGACAAAGTGGGGTATCAATCATGTTCAAGCAAAACCCATCTTTCAAAATCTCGTCGGCGAAAAGAGTTCGATCGCCTAGTCTTGCCTCGACGTACTTCAAGTAGGCACAACGCCGGATCAACCTCCTCAATACGTCTTCCCTTGAATTGATCACTTCGAATAGATGTTCTGCTGTGGCTCTGTCAACAGCTTTTCCAGGCCGCCTCCAGATCCTGATTTGAACCTTTTCTCGAAACTGGCCATAACTATCTTGCAGCAAAGCAGCAAAAACACTGCCCCAAGCACCTGCTCCCACACTGACAATCCTCAATGGATCACCATCCGTCTTGCCAAGAAGGTGTCGAAGCTCATCAAGCTTCTCTTCCAAACCATTACAATTGTATAAAGATCCATTTGAGCACAAACTTCGGTGCAATGTTTCAATGCTCCCTACCATCTTCCTCGGAGAAAAACCAACACAACAAAATCAACTAATCAACAATAACAGAGAAAGCTTAATGACCAAAAGTTTAAAAAAATAAAAAATAAAAGAGAAAACCCAATTTCTCAAATTCTACAAAGTATAGAGCATATATGAGCTCTAAATTAATGATCCTGAAAATTTATCAAGTGCCCCATTGTTTTATATGGCTTTTGCTCTCCCAAAACCACACTAAACAGTCTTTGCTTAAAACAAGAAAAAAAAAAATCTACAATTCCCAAGTTGCGCGGGTGCTTGTAAAGAATAAAATTTTGTTGGTGGATTCTTTTACCAAAATCAAAACTAACTTTGATCACTCCATTTAGATTTTCATACCAACCAGTTCTAGATATTTGTCTTGTACAGGGTTTCAATATAGAACGGAACAGGACTAAAAAAATCAGACAAGGGTACAATTTATAAATCTGTCTAAGCACTTTGGAGTTCATTGAAGCCTGCAAAAAAGAGATAATATTCAAAATAATACTTTGTTTTCTCCGTCTCGAGTTTGTTCATCTACTCAAACTATAAACTTCAAAGGAAAATATAAAATAGTCGGCAGCCCCTTCCCAAAAAAAAGTCAAAGAAATACCAACCTTTTTGGTGTTGGTAGTTACAAATTAATTTAAGAGTGTCAACTTGAAGAGTTGTTTTGCTTCAATGCCTGGCAGCCTACCTTCACAGCAACAAAACTGCATCATTTGTTCGGGGGGGATAATGAAAACTACTTAGAATGAAACCAATATATAACAGAAAAGAAATGTGAACTTTATGTTGATGCCAAAGTACAGGGGAAATGAACCAATGTTCACGGTTGGTTATGACACTCAACAAATTTTTTGTTTTATTTTTAGACTTCGATCTCGTTAGCATAATAAGGTATGAAAAATGACGAGTCAAAAATAAATCAGTAGCAAATGCCCTTCGGAACAGGTTTGTTTGAACTTACATGGTGGTGAATCAGGAGGAACGAGAATTGAAACATAAATACTTACTTTTAAACGTGATTCGTAATGTTTTCCAGTTTGTTTAGTCTGAATGAGATAGTGTTAATTGGAATCTTAAATGATATATATTGGTATTAATGTTTTCAACAACCCAAATTATTGTTAGCCAATGTCCCCTGCACAAATAGTATTTAACAAAAAAACAAAAAAGAAAATCTAAAAAAATATAACATAGTTTAAACTGTGTCTTTAAATTTATCACGTCTTTACTCCTTTTTTCCATCATAAACATCACTTTCTTCACATAGATCTCATCTTTCGAAGCGATGCATGAGCTCAAATCTTCAATTTTGGAATTTGGAAAGACTTCAAAGTTCGAAGAAAATTTTTAAAAAGCCTTGTAGGATCCTTGAATGGAAGTTGGAAGATTGTGCTTAAGCCTCAAAACTTGGAGATTGGTGATTATCAGGAACATAATAGGGTTGAAGAGATCGAGAAAGAAGAAAGGGTAATAAGTGAGAGATAGGGATTGATGAGCGTACTAAATGCATTAAAATAAGGTAAGTACGCTGCCAACTCCCCCAACGGCCATTAATACTGGATGACTTTGGTCGCCTCCCTCGCTTTTCCGCGTGTATCTAGTAGGCCTGCTTGTGGGTCGGGTCGGATTAGATTCGGACTGAACTTGTGCATGGTATTAACATTAAATATGTAAGCCCAAGCCCGGTCCGGCCTGAAATATGGGCCTCAAATTTTATCCAAGTCCGTCCATATTTGTAAATAGATAGTCCAAGCCCGTTTAGGCCCGCCCATATTATATTTTTTTATAATTTATTTTTTTTAAATATATTTTTTTAATTTAATTTTTATTAATTTAATAATTTTCTTTTATTAAGTTTATAAATATAAATAATTTAAC
>JBBYHK010000023.1:9951858-9962591 GCA_038382065.1 Adansonia grandidieri | reverse complement strand
TGCTTAATAAATTCCCGGGTCTATTGCTGGTAGACCAA
This sequence comes from Adansonia grandidieri, assembly GCA_038382065.1. Taxonomy (NCBI): domain Eukaryota; kingdom Viridiplantae; phylum Streptophyta; class Magnoliopsida; order Malvales; family Malvaceae; genus Adansonia; species Adansonia grandidieri. The sequence goes on along the minus strand of JBBYHK010000023.1, from coordinate 9,962,553 downwards.
CAACATTTTCTGGACTGACGCAACTTGGTTATAACATCTACAGTGTATATATTTATCCAAATTTTCTTAACGAAATTAACCACTAAATCTAGCTCCCTCCCCCCAAAAAATTAAAATATATACAAACTACTACACCATTCAATATGGCTGTCAATTTCAGTCGAAATGTCCACAACCATCCAACAAGAGTTGACGCTGCATCTCAATTAAAATGTACCTTGCTTTCAGCAAGTTATCACGTCAATATATTAGCATGCGCCGAGTTGTTATGCTCCATTTCAGTACCAAAACCACCAGGACCAGACTCAATTCCAGGCGGATATTGAACATGCTCTGAAGCTGATGCTGAAGCGGCTGCAGCTGCACTAGTAATTGCTGGTTCTAGGTTTTCATTAACGCTCTTCTTTGGCCGCTTAGGCCTCTTCGGTTGTGATTGCAAGTCATCATCTTGAAGGATATCATCTAACTCATTGTCCATATGGCTAGGTTCACTCGTTTTCTGAGAATTCCTTTGCTTGCCGGAAGTTTGCCTATCGGAAGCACTTTTCCTCTGCACACAAATTTAGACAAAAATAAAACTGTTAAACACACAGAAAGTCTTTGCCTAAAGCGGGTTCATTCTCAAACTTCTCATGGTCAGCAGCACCAAAAGCAAATTTTGCAGGACACAACAGCCTTCAAAGAGGATACATAGTTTTTCTATGCTTTTCCAAATGGTCGGAAAGAGAAGGCCTCAAAGATCAACCACAAAAATAATTAGGAAATCATTCTTTCCAGCAGCTAATATAACATGACACAAACCAATGGGACTACACGACATGTAAGCGTTTTCTTGGCATAGCATTTCATCTTTTGCATATTATTTTATTCAGGATATCCTAGATATAAGCCTTCATTATCTCTTGTAGAACAAAATAACATCTATTTCCATCATAATTGTAATCTAGATGACCTATAATACCTTTTTATTACTGGATTTGGCTTTTTCTGGATCAGGAGATGGCTCAGGCCCAGCACCTTGGGCTCCAGTATTTGCTAAGTCTTCCAAAGAAGCATCACCTTCTGCATCTAGCCGTATGCCCTTCGTTGGTTGCTTTTTCTTTAGTCTATCCTTAGCCTTGAGGGTGCATAAAATATAAAAATCAGTATAGATTAGAGTCTATAAGCAGTTCTAAGACCTATTTTGCTGCTGGGAAAAGAAGAGAATTTGTACGCCCATATCAGACTTGAATCTTACCTGCAGTGGAATTTCTCTTAATTTCTGCTCCAGCTGTGGATCATCCAGAAGTAAAGAAACAACATCTTCAGGAGCCAAGAGATCTCCCTGAACATGGCCACCTGTCATGACAAGCTGCTGCACGGTACTTTTCTGACTTGCTCTCTGCAAAATCTTCTCCTCAACTGTTTCCTTACAAATGAGTCGGTAGACGGTAACCTACATGGGTAAGATTTGGTGTCAAAAGCATTAACTTTACCAATTGTTTATTTTTCATTTTAAAAAAAAGCAACAATAAAAGCTCAAAATTCTATGCAGAATGCAAGTGAGAAAGTTAAAACCACATTATCATAAGAAAGGTTATCCAAAGAACCATGAAATAAATTCCTTAACATCAAATCATTCACACACAATTATACTAGAGAAGTTAGAAGCAGGAACCTACATCCTTTGTCTGCCCTAAACGGTGTGCTCTGTCCATCGCTTGCAAATCCAAAGTTGGATTCCAATCACTTTCATAAAAGATTACAGTGTCAGCAGCTGTCAAGTTAATACCCAATCCACCAGCTCTGGTACTAAGCAAGAACACAAAAATGTCATTCCTGCAATAGAAAACAAAGTGAATATTTTATTTTTATGGCTTCATAACTTGAGATAACACAAAAAGACTGATTACTGAAAACTATCTAGAATGAGTAATATGTGAACGAAATACCCACCGCAGCTGGAAGTCTCTGACCATGTCTCGTCGATCCATGATTGTGGAAGACCCATCAAGCCTCAGGTACCTATATTTTCTGTAGTTCATGTAGTCCTGCAACAACAGACAAGCCAATAAAATCCAAAGTAATGCATCACTATAAAACAATCAATCAACAACACTAATGTTGTTATTGTAGATTTAGATGTTGCAATTCAAATAAAATCAGACTTTTCTATGTGTAGTATTGGAAAAACCATTTCTAATTCCAAACTCCTACGCAAACAAGCAATGATAACAGCTATACTTTCCAATTGCACTCCATTATGCATCACAAATAATACAGCGTACAACTTCTCCAAGAATGTTTTCAAGTGGCTTTTGTTTTATTACATATCTAATCTAACCATCCATCCAATGACCATGATCAACAGCTTGCTAATGAGTCAAGCTCAATATAGCACAAACAAAACTAGGAAATAAGATAAAAGTAAAGAAGAAACAGGGAAAAAAAAATACCTCCAAAATATTCAGCATTTTTGTCATCTGTGCAAACAAGAGAACTCGGTGATTTTCTGCTCGGAGGCGTTTCAACAACATATCAAGCGTCTGAAGCTTGCCAGAATCCTAAGGAGAAAATAAATTAATTGTAATGCCAAAATATATATATATATATATCAAAGCCAAACTGAGAAACTACAAAGCGAACAAAAAATATTCTTACAGTTAGCAACTTTGCATGATCAAAACTTTGCATGGGGGGACAAGAACCAAATATCTTATATGTAAGCTGGAGGGCAGGTTGCTCAACAGGTAATTGAGAATCAATTTCTTGAATCAAACGATGAGGACCATCTGGCATTCTAGGCCCATTATACTCAGAAGTCCGAGCAAACCCAATCAACAATCTCTTAACCCATGGATTATGTAGTTCTTCAGTCATTCTGTAAGCAAAATTTCTATCCGAGCATTGAGCACTAATCTATCAAAGAGAAAATATTAACAGTTAATAACATATATGATTCTAGTTTAAGCTGTTCCCCAAACTAATAAAAAATGAATGACATAAAAAGTGAGAATATACCGGAGGAGCTCTAGTTCGCGGGATGAATGTGTACGTTGAATGAAGAAGTTTAGTATTAGATAGCTGCCTATCTTGATGAGAGACAACTAAAGCCTCAAATGGATCATGTCCTGGACCAGTTGCAAATCTTCTTCTAAGCATATTGGTCTTGGATCTTGATGGCATTAACAACATCCTTGCAACAGCTCTGACCGTTCCCATCTCAAGGTATGATACCTCCGTTAGGTAGTCTAAAGCTCCATCCAAAATTTGGTTGATCCATCTTGAAATAGAAAACAGAAGTCTCTCCAAAAAAGAACCAGTTCCAAGAAATGCAACCTCTGCCGGTGACAAATCCATCAAACGAGAAAATCCAAATGTCCCACTCGTGGCATTAAGCCCATCTGAGCTACTCTCACGTTGGAAATTAGATTTATAAATATTTTCTACGGAGAATATATTGAAGTATTTGTAAAACAATTCTTGGTAAACTCCTCGAGCTACTGCTGAGCATAGTGTTTCAGAATTTTGTAGAATCTCTTGTTGGAGAAGTTTAGGCATCTGACGAATGGAAAAAGAGGGCAAAAGGAGAATTGGTAGTAAAGCACTACAACAAACAGGATTTGTACAATCAAGCATAGATCGTTTAACAGAAGTACCTTGTAGGTTATGGGATTATGACTCCCTGTATAGTGTATATCCTCCAACTCCCCGAAGGGAGGAGGCAGAAGAGAATTCGGAATCTCTCCAAAATAGAAGTATGTGCTTCCTTCATTTCTTTCAAATAACTCTGGATGGTTACACACCTAACATTACATAAAATAAAAATATTCAAAACAATCTAAAGCTTCTAAACAGTAAGAAACAACATCACACATGAAATGGACAGAAATCCATGTTTTTTTATCAAGAAACTAACATAGGAAGCAGGCATAACAAGAAACTAAAAGCAATCAATAACATACCTTCCTCAATTGAATGACAATATTCATCAAATTCAGAATTTTCTTTTCATTAAGATGTCCTCGATTGCCATCAAACAATTCAGCTAGAGATATCTTATTCTTAATAGCTTGATAGAAAGCTTGCTGCCGGGAACTCAACTTGCAGTGAACCATAATCTCAGTTTTCCTAGTCAGCTCAGAAATAACATCTTTTTTTACTCGTCGGAGCATAAAGGGCTTTAAAATTGCATGCTGCCAACAAGAAAGGAAAGAAAATACCATTAAGAAACATCAAGACAATAGGGCAAGAAAACATATATTCCTTTAAAAAGGAAAAACAATGTCAGTTTCAGTAGTTAGATAAATCAAACCATATTAACTAAACAGTAGTTTTTACAAGTCCAATGGCTAGATAACTTCATCCTCATAGGAAAACTGGCAAGAAAAGAATACTCACCAATCTGTTAAGCTGATGCTCATTCAAAGTACCCCCATGTTCGGCATGATTCTCAATTCTGAGGATATAGAAAGAGACGTAATTAATCAAGAATATAGTTTCTGGTTAGAAGATTCCATGGTCAAGAGTTGGCTAGCATAAGGGACACATACCCCTTAGAAAACCATTCATTGAACTGCTCATGGCTGTCAAATAAGGTTGGCATGATGAAATGCAGAAGCGCCCATAATTCTGCCATGTTATTCTGGATAGGTGTACCAGTCAGAAGCAAGCGGTTACGACAGTTGAAACTAAGCAGTGTCTTCCACCTTATACTGCAAAATTAAAATTCAATCAGAATATCAGATAAAGCTGAGAGTATAGGAGATTAAAATAGTAGAAAGTAGAAAATGGAGAACCAGAGATGCAACTTTGAGAAGACAACTGGAACCATTTTCTAGCATAAAAATATGGAAAACCACTGATGCAACTAAGATGCAGAAAAGTTTTCAGCAAGCTCTGCCATGAATGAATGTAAAAGATTCTTAAACTGGTAGTGGATACTCAACTGCTACAACAGATACAATGTTACACCATAAATGAAAAGGAAAGGAAAGGATAAGGTTGACAGTGAAAATCTATTTTATACATGTATAACTTTGTATTCAAGTAGAACAAAAATCTATACAATTATTAACTTTCTCCGGACAAATACTTCTAATTCTATTCTGAATAACATTAATATTGCATTGAAAAGAATAAATAATTAACATCAATATCACTACATGTAGGAATGCCCACCTTCCAAATAACCAGCGGAAATGATAAAAATGTGGTATTCAATGGGTAAGATTGCCAGTGGTCAACAAGACATTTTATGCATGAATCACTCATCAGAGAAATATTTTGCTAAAAATTAAAACTAATAAGGATTATCACTCATAAATTTAAGGAACTAAACAAGTTCGAAGGTAAATGTAAAAACCTGCTTGAACTCTTGATTGCCTGAGCTTCATCTAATACCATGTATTGCCATTTCACACGTCGAAAATACTTCTCATCAGACACCAGTAGTTGATAGCTGGTAATCAGAATATGAAATCCAGCTTCCCTGACAAGAAAGAAATAATTGACGTATTTACATGAACGATACAAGACATGCAGGAGAAAGAGAGAAGAAGTAATAGCCATTTTGAAACAACTCTGACCCCATAAGTATCCAGAATATGACTTGAGATACAATTAGCGTTGTCAAGGGTGCAAGGCACATTCTAGGTGCTAAAATCCTTATATTGCCAGAGGCAAAAGGCACCAAAAAAAAAAAAAAAAAAGCAATTGCCTGCATGAAGTAGGGCGCAATATATATATATATATGCATGTATGTGTAAAATAAGCTTCAAATATAAATAATGATAATAAATTCTAAAGAGTGGTTCAATTTATCCTACAAAACATGCAATTTTTTTTTCTTCTGTAGGCCAATATGCAGGATTTCCTTATTGTACCATGCCTGTCATTGACTACCCAAAACATTAAGGAGGTAGAAATTTTGACATCATCCCCTCTTTTATTAGTAAAGGTACAATTATTAAAAATATTAAAAATTACGAAACTTAATGTGAGCTTCAATCAGGCAGTTTTTTTGCACCTACTACCTTACAAAAGAGAGCACCTAGGCACACCAGACATGCATCTAATCAAATGCGCCTCACCCTAAAAGGTCTGAGCTGCTTTAGTTGCTTGGAGCTAAGGCGCACACCTTAACAAGACTCAAGTTACCTCCAGTCTACACATACCACTAATATGCATCCTCCATTCCATTGTTCCGTTTTTCCCTAGTAACATATTTATGCAACCGTATATTATATAACCCAATAGAAGAAGAAAGAAAATTTTATGAACAGTATATGTTCCCCAGCCCAATAGCATGTAAATCATCACAGCAAGCAAGGTGCCTGAGTTGTTAAAGCCATATCACTCTAAAGTTTGGACAACATCCAAGAACACCAAAAGATGTAATCTTGCTTAATACATCAAATTCAAGGAACTTCTACAACTTAAAAGGACTGGGGACATCAAACTTCAGATTAAAACAAATAGCCATTAACCGCTAAGGCGCCAACTTAAAATGTTTCTCATATTATTCAAGTAAATGAACATTGCAAACAAAAGTAGACTACCTTCGATAAAGGCGCTTTGGATTGATGTTCTTTCTAAGAATCATCCGTTCCTGAAGTCCACCCCAATATGGAAGAGTTTTGAGGTCAGGACAGAAGCGACTAATCTCATCAGCCCAGTTATTCAAGACAGAGGCAGGAGCAACAACAAGAAAAGGCCCCCATATATTTTTCTCCTGCATAAGGGAACCAAGCCTCGTTAGGATAAGGAAAATTTCTGCACATAAAACACCAACTTTAGTAATTACCTCCGCCAAATGAGCCAAGAACGCCATTGCCTGAATAGTTTTCCCCAGGCCCATTTCATCAGCAAGAATACCATTTAAACCCTGAAAGAGAATAACTAACCTTCCATCATACAATCATATAAAAAAAGAAGTTATGAAAACTGTTTCATTCAATAATTATTAAAAGTTTATTCAGTTGGAGATTGCCATACAACCTGCTCATAACAATTAACAAGCCATTGAAGGCCCTTTAATTGATACTCCTTGAGGGAACCCTTAAACATCTCTGGTGTTTGAACCGTTGAGGTCACAGGCATAGTGGATCTGCACAGATTGGCAGTTCCAAATTCATAAATCAAGAGAAAAGGAGCAAAATTTTAGAGGAAAAATAATCACCTCCAACTGTAATTTTATCCAAAAGATGTAAACAAAATAAAACGTACGGGTTATGTAGATCTATATTGCTGGACCCTGCAACTGAACTATCTTCTAAAGGCACCTCAATTTCAGCAGCTTGACGCAACTTCAAACATTCGGTATCAAAAGCACTAGTCAACCTTTTTTGTTTAGAGACAGCGTCTTGAGCAGCTCTCAGAGCCTCCTTTTTCAATTCAGCCTCCTCCAGATCTTCTTCTCCACCAGGCCCAACATCTTCTTTTTCATCTTCATTTGATTCTTCATCCCCTGCAGGCAAGGCTTCAGGAGGCTGAGAATTTGCCTTGTTCTGCATAAAGTGACTATAAAGCTCTGTTTGTTGTATAAGAAAATTGAGCCTTTGCTGCTGCCTCTTTGCTTCTCGAAGCTCCTGTTCACGCCTTAAAGCTTCTGCAGCTTCTCTTTCCTCCTTTTTCCTCACTTCAGCCTGTAAGATAGGAATTTACATAGCAGCAGGTTCAACCAAAATTTTCAATAATATGTAGAAAGAGGTCTTCCACTGAATCTTTCAGTCATGAAGACAAGTTTATCCATAATTCATATTATGCATATATACATAACCACAGACGTTGAAAAACTTCTGAATTGATAAACATTCATTTTTACTCATTCTAATTCTAAAGTGCCATTTAAATTTTGTTATCATAAATATTAATAAAATTTATCTAATTGGGAACAGAAATTCTAATTAAATCAAATGACTACCACTAAAATATTTTTTATTATAAATATTAATAAGCTTTAATGCTTTATCTAATTTGCAATAAAAAAATTCTTATTAAAATTAATGAAGTTCATTAAAAAAATTTTTTTTCTCAATTCCAATAAAATTGAACAATTTATAGATTAATATTACAAAATTCAATTATTTATCTCAAACTTTAAGCTTTAGAAATATTTTATTGTATATAAAACAAGCATTCACATGCAAGGCACATAACAATAAATACTAGTACTACAAAATGTGCAGCAAAAACTACCCAACCTAACCACCCTCATTATTATCTGGTATACCGAAAAGAACTATCCAATAAACATATCATATTTCCACTCCTAATATTTGGTGTACTCTTGGTAATCCTTTCAAAAATAAATTTCGGGCAAGCAATTACCAAACAAATCATATCTATTTTTAAAGTTGCAGGCACATTCACAGTGCACAGAACATGGCTACTTCTATATATCACTTGCTATTCCATTCATATGCCTCTGTGAGAGTATTTACGATTCTCAAAAGGTTCAATAGATAATCAGTGACAAAGGAAGAAAAAAGATACCATCTCCTTGTCAACCCGCTTCCAAAACAACAGCATATCTCTAGCCAATTTCCTTGTGCGAAGTGCAGCACCCCTCATAAATTTGAGTGATCTACTCACCTTCAATTTCACCTGAAAATGAAATAAGATTGTCACTAAGGCTTCAAGAGATAACATCACAAAAGCCCTACAATGATGCAGATGTCACAGAACAAGATAAACACCTCTCTCTGACAGTTTTCTGCGAACCTCTTCGAATCAAGGAGTTGCTTTCGGTGAAAACTAGTGAAAATCCTATGATGCTTTGGAATGTCTCTTCTGACAATGGTAACCCAAACTTTTCCAATTTTCTCCATTTCCTCCCTCTCAATTACAGAGGGGTCTTTCTTCACTTTAGGTTTCTTTGGTAAGCTCCGTTCAATTATCTGCATCCAGAAACAATCAAAGAGGAACTTAAAGAAAAGAGTCATCATAAATTAAATAAAAAAGAAAACCATCACAATTTAAATTGAGCTAACCTCATAAGTGTCCCCTTTCTCCAAAACCTTAACGTAGTAAACTTGTAATACACCACCCTCTGACAAAATAGACCGCTGTAAATTTCCAGCAGCCCCTTCAGGAATGGAGGAATTCAATGCACTTTCAGATACTTTAAGACTGAACTTCTGAGTTGAGTTTGAAGCTGCCAAAGCCTTCAACCTGGCCTGAAGAGATTCATATTGGGGCTGAGGCTCTCCCATCCCCGCTCGGCTTCGAGAACCAAACCGTTTATCACTAGCCATCATTGTCGCTAAGGACCCCAAATCTAAAGTACCCTTTAGGTAAAATTCTTCCACCCGGATATCTGAGAAGCTTGGCAAGTTCAATGACACTGCCAATTTATCATAGGTTGGCGGGATCTTATAAGTGATGCCCTCCCCGATATCCAAATAAGCAGGTTCATACATAATTCTGCAGATCATATGTGAAAAAGAATTGTTTATTATGCCAACAAGTTCTACGAATATAGATATCCAAGATATAATTTAAAACTCATGTATAACAGTACTACATTGAGCATCAACCAAAGGAAATAGTAAATCAAACAAGTCATACTTGGGCACAAGATCTGCTTCGTGGTAGTTTGCAAACCTTTGAGAACTAACATCATTCATCCATTCAGATGTGGTCTCCATATCATAGAACCCTGCCCGCTGCTCATTCCCCGATTTCCTAATTTTTGAACTACCCAAATTGCTCTTTGGAGTTGGCATACTCATTCGAGGAGGCGCAGGACTCACAGAGGTATCCTTGAATCTCCTTTTGTACTTCTGTACATGTTCTCCGAGCATTGATCGATACCGCTCTTCTGTAATATGCGTGCCTTGAAAATCCTCGTCCTCGTCGTCACTATTGTAAGCCCCCCTCCACTTTCGCTTTGCCAAACTCAATTCCCTCTCAGACATAGTTCCATTACCATGGTTCGGCATTGCTCCACCTATTGATAACCCATTAGAGAACAATGCACATTCACTTGGTCAAAAAAATCTTTAAACCCTACTGTTTTAACAACCAAAATTCTCCAAACGTATAAACAGAAACAACGACCCAAAAAAATAAAAAAAGGTGCATTTACAAAGATGAAATCCAAAGAAGCCCTTAATTTCGAGTTGAAAAACAAAAAACCTACCTTGGCTACCTCTGCTCTCATCCTGACTACTATTCCCATAATAATCAAAATCATCATCAGGTTGTGGAACTTTGAAGTTCATCAAAGACTACAACACAAACCACAAATAAAAATAAAAAGGAATAAATTTACTCGAAACCACAATAAACAAAAATCCAGGAAACCAAATTCACCAAAAATTGATGCAAATTCACAAAAACAACAAATCAAAACTACCTAGAAATCAAAAAAGATCGATTAAGAAATAAATTGAAAAGGCAAGTGACAGACCTCAAGATTGAAGAGATTGGAGTAGGACAACGAATCCTTTGATTGGCGCCTCGATTCCATGAAGAAGAAAGATTGAAGAGAATCCCCAATAGCAAAACCCTAACTCCACGACGAGCATGGAGGAAGAATTTTGTAGATAAAAAAGTAAGAAACTCCTAACCCTAGCAGATGAAGAACAAAACCAATGAGGAAAGAGAGAAGGATGAAGGTGCGTAAGACAAGACGGGTCGACAAGGAAAGAAAATGGAGGACGTAGCAGGCACAGACGGTGTAAAACGCATCTGGCCTTGCTAAGTTGCACC
>JBBYHK010000023.1:9906037-9917191 GCA_038382065.1 Adansonia grandidieri | reverse complement strand
CCACACTAAAGCACTTCAAAGCCGTACCTATAACGTAGTTAGCCAGCTTCCTCAACATGCACAAGCACAAGCTGTTCAATAAGTTTATTGTTGAAGTTCTATGGAATTATTTGCAATTTTGACCAATTTAGAGATTTTTTTTTTAAAAAAAAAAAACCTAACGAGACTAACAAATCACTAGTTTTGAAAAATTATTTTATATTTAAGGTAATATACCATTTAGTGCATGTACTATAACCCTATTTACAATTTGGTACTTAAACTATACTTCTATTACACCAATTAGTCCAAGGCTTAAACAGTGATGACATGGATTTTTTGACTAATAGAACTGCAACACATGGCATTGCAATCACAAGTTAGCAATTAAGTTCTAATGCTTCAAAACTTTGTTTTTGCTGTCTAATTTAAAAGTTCAACATCAACTCTTCTGGCTTATATGAATTAGATGGTCTTAGTCTAAACATCATTACTTTGTCTGGTTTTAAGATCAAATTGACTATAGCAGAGAAAGGAAGATCCTGCCCAACTCTTTTACTTTTTTTTTTTAGTCAAGCAATCAACTAATTATTATTACAACTCTTGGCTTTCCTCTATATTTATTTAATAAGAATCTTAAGCAAATCTAGTCGATTTCAAGAAATTTTTTTGGTAGTTAATATTAAAGGAGTAATGCAAATCCTGAGCCATTTAAATCAAGGTAAAAAAATTAATCAAGTGGCTTTTGCATCTGATAAACATAGAGGATTATTCATCAGAAGGGCCAAGTTCATTTTAGTCGAAGGTAATTCGTGGAAAGTTTTTGAATGGAGAGTTATAATTTAAAGGAAATTTGCTTTTGGTTGTGCTAAGTATTCTTTAACAAAGGTTTAAAAACTTTTGAGTTAAAATATAAGTTTATATCTAAAAATATATTATTAGCTAGATTCTATATATTTATCTTAAATATTTATTCTACTTCATCATGCTCTTACTTATATATGATATATGCAAGTTTATGAGCGTACGCAAGATTACTTAACGTATGTCTTAATTTTAACTTTTTGTATTTTTTTTTTTTTTTGCAGTTATGAATATGGAAATTAACTCTATTGCAATAGAATGTTTATCAATACCTACTATTGCTTCTAGTTCTTCAAAGAGGCAAAAATTCCAATTTTAGACTACTTTTGTTAAGCTTGATCCTAATGAGCAACTAGCATATCAAAGGAAACACAAAGATAGCAAAGAGCTTGAAGTACGTCTACTATGCTTTATCATATGGAAATATGTTCAAAATAGATCTTCCTATTAAGGATACGAGTGGAAGTAAGAAAATAAATCCATTAGTTGCTCATGAAATGATAGTTGAAAGTGTTATTGCTCTTGATACCCGTTTAAAATTGTTAAAGATGTTAAAATTAGAGCCTTTCATTCATATTTAAATAATTCTTTCAAACCCACTTATAAGTCTACTTGTAAGGCTAGCTGTTTAAAACAGATAAATAAAAGGCAAATTGAATCTCATATGGAGAAAGATTCAAGTATAATTTGTCCAAAAATTGATATTAGATATCATGCACAAGCAATGGTTGTCTTTGTTTGACTGCCCATTTTACTGGTAATGATTAGAAGTTATATAGTCAAAATTTGAATTTTCGACATGCTTCACCACCACGTACTACATTTGTTCTATACAACAAGATTTATGAGTTATTATAAGAATAAAAATTTTTAGCATTACCTTGGATAATGCAAGTAATATGGATAACATGCAACAACTTTTGTGCGTTCATCTTGATAAAAAAGGTGTGTTGTTATTTCATGGTAATTTTGATATTCATTGTGTTGCCCATATATTAAATCTTATCATTCAGAATAGTTTACATAAGTGATTAGCAAAGCTTTGGAAAAAGAGAAAGTGTGAAATATGTTGAAGGCTCTGAAACAAGAAAGATCAAGTTTCGTGATTATATGATTCAATCAAATTTGAATTAATTCAAAGGGCTTGTTTTTGGATGTTGTAAAATTGGTTGGACTTTACATATTTGATGCTCAAGAAATTTCTCTACTTTCATGATGATTTTGAAAAGTTAAAAAGTTGGTATGAAAATTATGATAATCTTCCTAGTCTTAAAGATTCCCTTTGCATTGAGAAGGTTTTCATGTTTTTGAAGCCTTTTTATGAAATTACCACTTTATTCTAAGGAAAAGATTACCCACAACTAACTTATATTTTGAAGATGTATGGCAAATTAAAAAAAAAAAAAAAATTCAACATGTACATAAGTCTAAAGACCCATTGATGTTGCTAATGGTAGAAAATATTTGATGATAAATTTTGCAAGTATGAGGATGATTATTATATAGTGTTGTCTTTTACCGCTATACTTGATGCTCGCTTTAAGTTGCAACTTTTACAATATTTTTTTTCGAAATTAGGTATTGAATATGAAAATAAGTGGATGGGTATTCTTGAAGAATTTGTACTACTTTTCAAGGAATATGAGAATTAGAGTAGTATTCTTTCTCGATCTCTGACAGTTGAAAATAATCATCAAAGTAGTAAAAAAAAGTTTCTAAAGAAAGGAGTCTAAGTTTAATATTTTGTTTAAATTACTTTATTAATTTATTTATTATCACTTATTTTTAGATAATAAATAATTTAATCAATTTATAAATTTTAATTTAATTAGACATTTGTTAGTATAACTTGATATATGGACTTTACATCTTGATTATAAGGATTTAAAAGCTATCATCTTGGGTCTGTATCACATAGAACAGGATTAGATTTATATTTGGATGAGTCCAAGAAGAGTATGAAAAGCAACTAGATGTTCTTGATTATTGGAAGAAAAATCAGTTTCAATATCATGTTCTTTCAACAATCGCAAAAGATATATTAAGTATTCCAATTACCACAGTTATTTTTTAACCAACATTTAGTATGGATGGTAGAGTTATCAACAAAAGGAAAAATTGTCTTACACCTCATAATGAAGAAATATTGATTACCACTCATAATTGGTTATATAGATACAATCTATTATAAACTCTAACGATAAGATTGTAACAAATTCAGGCTTTTATAGTTTTGGACCTTTTTGGTTTTGAACTTTTTTGAGCTCAAGTTTTTTTTTTTTTTTTGGATTCGGGCTTTTTCGAGCTCATATTTTTTTCAAATTCGAGCCTTTAACTTTTTAAGTTAATTCACATCAAATTGATTCGGTTTTGAGTCAACTCAAGCAAGCTTTTTGGGTTCTAGCTTGCTTTGCTAGACTCTTGGCTTTACTGACATGCCAGCAATGCTATGTGCTGCAATTCTATTAGTAAAAAAAAAAAATATCATGTAATCTCTGTTCAGCATTAGACTAACATGTACAACAGAAATATATTTTAGGTACATAACTGTAAAGTTTTTCTTTGGCACCAAATTATAAATCAAATTATAGTATAAAAACTAATTACTGACATTTATGACGACAAAGCATGCCATTGCGAATTCTAAGATGCCTTTTACTCTTTCGAGTTACGGCCAAGGCAATTTGTAAAGAGTATAGGAATCGTTTTTAAGTTCTCATTACAACTTTACCTGGCATCCTGCATGCTAAATTACCTCGTGATTTAGGGATATCAATATATATATATATGTGTATATATATATATATATATATATATACTTTTGATGGTAAGTAGAGATTAGTTCCTTAAATTGCCCTGGATTTGGATGGGCTGTTCTTCGCACGCACTACGTCTCAACGTTTTTCTTCTAAAATATTTTAGTCAGCCACGCCAGGATAAGCCATCAATGGTAGTAGAAAGCTCTACCATCCATAAAAAAACAGAATTCAGTCCATCGAAGACCTAAACATCCAAATTCAATGACCATTCTCTGGCCTGGCTGGACCAAATCATCAATCTATTTCATACCCAAGATTCCTCCCAGATTTACCTTCTAACTTGACGTACTCTTTCAGAAATCTTTGTTATTTTACTGCCATTGCAGTTCCCCCTTATATGTAGTTGGAAAAAAAAGAATAACCAAAACCATAATAAAAGCCAAGCAACATCGACAGGAATCCAAAATGGAATATGTACCTTATATATTTCTTGTTGAATAAAATCAATGAACGCTACACTTCTATACACTCGTTTTTGAGTTTCAAAAGTCTAAAGCACCCAATCCTTTCTTTTTCAATAACAAAATTTGCTAGAGCAGAGCTGCACTTGCCCTCTAGAGATATCGTGACAGTTGCAACGTATCAAGATTCTAAGCTCTAATTCTACTTACTGGTCTTGGCTTTGTAGCTGCATATACTTGATGCCACTAGCATCTGCATGAAATTTATTGATTTTAGAGACTTAGACCAATTGCAACACTTCTAGAAGGTATCCATTCTAAAAACTCTGTTAATTACCTGATCATACAAATGGCAGTCACTTCTCATGGATTCATTGAGAATCTTGTGCTACTCTTTAGAAACCGCTGCAATTTCTTAATGAAAAATCTGTGTTACATGAGCTTAAAAACTCGAGCATAATCCTTTTGTGGGCCCTCCTACCGTTGAGAATGGGAATTTCTATAATCCTTCCAATTCCCCTGCCAATGTCGTCTGTTTGAACTCCTCTCATAAGGATTGCCGTACTCATCTGCTGGTCTCTCATAAGGGTTGATTTTGCTTTTGTTAGGAGCTTTTCTGATTTCCTCTTCAAGATCATACTCTGACCGCTGGTAACAGGAAAATGGTACATCAAAATAAGGCAGAACAATAATAAAAATTAAAAGGCATATTTTAGGAGAAACCATCCGTAAAATGATAATAATAATAATTTAAAAAAAATGCAGAAGAGGAAAATACTACAGCCCTTCAGCCATATAAAGGAATTCAGCTGGACTCCCAATAAATTTCACTGCAGCAAGATCCCTAGCATTAAGTTACAAGCTAACTTGAATCCGGACATTGAACTAGAACCTTTTGACTTACAAAATCTGTTTAATAGGTATTAGTGCAAGTTGGCTCCAATTTAGACAATATTTAAATCAAAATCATCAACGGTGACTGTCATTTCCTCTGACTTGGCGGATTTCCCGGCAGAATTCAACAAATTTCCAAGCACCTAAGATGAAACCACCCTACCCCCAACTTTTTTGTGGTCATCTAATTTAAGGAATGAAACAATAAAGGAAAATATTGCTTATCCTGCATTTTAAAAGTAGATTCTATGGGAGACTTTCCTGACAGAAATATGAGAAAAAGAAATACAGGAAGAAAGTTCAAATACATTCGGTAAACTAGAATCATATACCCAGTGGTATCATTGAATTGAATAATTATGATTGGTAGCACAAGCAATCAGCAATTAGTGAAGCAGAAAAAAAAATTGTAAATTGACAACAGCTATGATGGAATGATAAAATTAGAAAGCAATTACGCATAGAAACATCCCAAATTTCAATTGGATAGATAGCACACCTTCGCAGTATCTGATAGTACTGCATATGCCTTTCCAATCATTTTAAACAGCCTATCAGCATCCTTGCGAATTTCCTCAGCAATTTCCTTCCAAAGTTGCCCCTCATCTCCAGTTTCACTCCTTGCCAAGAATTGACCAGCCTAATTCAACACAAAAAGGAAAATAGACGGCAATGAGAAACTAGTCATATGACAGAAACAAGTCATAACTATTGCAATGTCAAACCTTGTCTGGGTGATGCCTGAGTGCTGCTTTGCGGTATGCCTTTTTAACATCAGATGCAGACTCTGATGGTTTAACTCCCCTGTCATTGCAATAAAGTATACTTTTAGAAGACTAAAATAAAAACGTTGCCTCAACAAGCTGAATATTTGAACAACTATTGTCAAAACAACGATTTCTGCTGGCCCCCATCTTTGCACTAAAGTAGGTCAGAGAAAGTATTAGTTTCAATTGAAATACTGATAAAAGAACGGATAAAAGAACAAGTATTATCAACATAATGATTTCTGCATGTCACCCTTTTGCATTAAAAATATTTCAGAGAAAATATTTGTTCCAGTTTTAATACTGATAAAAGTTTGGCAAGGATTCCCATTAGATGATCCAAAAGTATGTTCTACTTTCTTTTTTTCTTTGATTTATTTATTAGTATTTTCTCATTTAATGCATTCATGAACGTAGGTTGGAGTCAAAACTATCACTTCTCGGTTCAGGAGAAGAATTTCAATACAGAATCATTGAACAAAATTGAAACATGTGCTTTAAGTGCTAAAAAAACAACAATTATGCTGTAAAATAAATTATCCAATGACCATGACAATTTAATCAAATTTTGTACAGGATACACTACCAAAGAAATATTATATCAAGACCACAAGTAGTGCATCCTCTGTGACTCTAAGTTGAAAGCAAAATATAATATAGAGAATACTTGGTTCCTTGGTTTCAAAAAGAACTTACAAAATGAGGTATAAATCTAAAGGGATTTCCCTTTTAGCTTCCTCTTGCAAGGATAATAACTGACGTTGAGCTTGCCTTAACTCTTTTGAGTTTCCAGTATGTCTACCCTGAGAGCCAGACTGGTGTGATTTTTTATCAGCTTGCTTTTCAAGAATTGAGATAAGTCTTTGGAGATCACTAGATGCTTGACCATAGTCTCTGATCATCTCATGTAATGTTGCTCTCCTGGAAACTGCCTGCTTAGCAGGCAGGAGCAGCCAATAAGTACAACATGATGCAGCAATGGTAGTTATAATAGTTTCAACAACAAAATCAAACACAGAAGTGTGAAGACTCAAATGAGGAAATGAATAAACTGCTTTTATGTTAATCACATGCCCTTACCTCACCATCCAAACTTTAAATTGAGATAAAATTATAATTTCCAGAAGGACCTAGAATATAGATGTTACAATGGGTCAACAACATACCACTTAAGCTTTTTCCTATATTCAGTTTGTGTTTCACTCAACACTTTAAGAACCTATCTCAAAGAAGCATTCAAGAAACTTTTATACTAAACAACGCATGCTACACAACAGCATAGCAGACTTGGTTTAAGCAATGTTTGTTTCAAGACCTAGTATTGGACCTATAGATGCACATGAAGGGTGTGATAAGCAGTGTTATCTCATCTGTTTAAAGTTCGCCATATATTGGATCAGGTCTCTTCCCCCATTGCTTCTTAGTAACATGGCATTAGGGCCCAAGTTTTTTCTTGTTTTATAGACTTTATTTGTTGTCCAAGTGTTAGGCCAATTTCTTTCAGGAGTTAGTATTGGAAGCACATTTCACTTTTTAGATTGTGCTAGCCCATATGTGATAAGTTCAGAGATTTTTGTGGCTTTATAAATATAGGTAGAGGTTCTCCATGTAGTACCAATTGGTTTTAGCTTTGATGCTTAACATGTTTAGTACTTCTGGATATATACTTCACCTCCCAATATAGCAACCTAAGAGGTTTAAAAGCAGTAAAGACATGACCATTCCTCACATTTACATTTTAATATACAGGTTGATCTAGGAAAATGAAGAAAATTCCATGAATATAAAAGGTAAATTAACATAAAGGAGCCAATATCTTCCTGCACCACTTGAAGCATCATGTTTCCACGCACTATTGGGAGAAGTAATTAGGGGGCGAACCCACAAGTTTAGCAAAATTTAGTTTCACTCCTGTCTGATGTATGAAAATCAAATCTAGAACAAGTAGACCACGTAGAGCACTTGCAAATGAATAAAAGAGAAATTATGATGAACAAAAACTATCTTTAGTAGGGAAAACAAGGGCCAAAAGTCATGGCCATGAACACAGTTATCACTGATGTGCCAGAATGATCTCTTTAACCTTGCTTTTTATGAGTCTAATTGGCATCCATCTTCAAAGGGTAATTATCAGGGATCACAAATTAACCATCAATCACATCTTTGCAGTAAAAACCAGTAAATGCTCAAACTTAACATTGAATAATCAGAGTGAGCAAGAAATTTCAAATAATGATGAATTAAGGGAAAGCAACTATGCTAATTCCATAAGTAACTAGTCAGTATGATTAGAAACTTTAACATCCAAGTCTACAAGTTCATTTATCTCAATATTTTGATTGCATATACTGGAACAGAGAAATAATCTGCTTCAAGCAATGGAAAAAGATTTTGATTGCATAAATAACTATACTAATTCCATAAGGAACCAGTCAGCATGATCAGAAACTTTAGCATCCAAGTCTGTAAGTTCATATATGTCAATATTTTGATTGCATTCACTGGAACAGAGAAATAATCAGCGTTGAGTAATGGAAAAAGATTGTTCCTCACAATAACACCAACTTATAACCAATTACGCATCAATTAAAGATTTAAATATCAACAGTAGATTCCTTATTATTTCTGCATCGTCACTCTGATCAACCAATTTTTCAATTCCAAAATAATCTTATTAAGAGAAAGAAGACCGGAACCTCAGAAGCTTAGTAAAATCATTAAAGAAATCTTCCTAATAAAATCCAGATAGCTACTGCACCATAAAAGCATTCTTTGATCAATATATAAATGCAAGCAAAAAGGAAGAGAGGAAGAAAAAGGCAGGAGAAATGCATACCTTAGCATAATTTTCATTAAGGGCCATTGCTAGACTGCAATCTGCAATTGCATCGGCAATTTGGCCCAAAGCTTGGTGTGCAGCAGCACGATTGCAAAAGCATATTGCAGCAAAAGGCCGTGATTCAATGTTGCTTGACAAAGCAATTGTGTAATGCTCTACTGCTTCTGTATACCTACCAGAACAAAATGCTTCATTCCCTGCATTCTGAAATTACAAAAATGGGCAAAAGAGAAATTAAAAAAAATGAAGAATGTGAGCACCTCAGGAGGCAACCTTTCAAACACACAAAAAGACTGATCAACAGAAAAAGGGGGAAAAGATGACAGCAAGACGAGGATGGATTAAAGAAAAGATGAGCACTGGATTTATTCATTGATCCTTAATCTCATTTTTAGCAGTTCTTCTTCTCACTGCTTGATGAGTTCCGATAAAACCATAAAATACAATTTATGAGTTGTTTTTGCCATTTGCTCCATGAAAAACAAAGTGAATGTTTTTTTTATGCCATCTTCAGATTCTCCTAATTCTTCTTCATAACACTATTGATGCTGTACTGATATCCTCATCGAATAAATTTAATATTCAAAGGCCACTATTGAAATGATCACAGTGATTTTGATAGGTGATATGGGGCCCAAAATCTTTTGTTTTTATAGTCTACAAGCATAACAGTTCTTCCACTCTATTTCCTTTAGTCATATCAATCATTAAAAACTTATGCACAGAAATAACGTCAATACAGAAAATATGATATGGTTTTTTCTTGTTTTTGCCAGGCAACTGTTTCAAGGGACTTACCCCTGGCAACATAGAATTCATCCCCACATACTTGGGCATATAGGGTACCATACCATTGAAGCCAAGCCTTAGGGTGAAAGCATTGCAATGGATTAGGATTATCTTAATGTCAAAGAACTACCTAAGAACTTGAACCATCTCAGCATTCAAAGAGACTGAATGCAATCAACAGCTACTTATGAAGGGCTACATCACATACCTTAAGGCACAAAAGTTCTCGAATGGTAACAGCCAATGAAACCGACATTTCCAAAATTTTGCTACCATGCCTACAAAATTACAATCAGAATCAGGAAGCTTTAAGCATGTTATAAAATAGAACAGCATGGAAGAGCTCCAGAAGTTTGTAGTTAGCATCAAAAAGATAATGAATTACCTATCCTTCCTAGATCCCGCTTGCTCAAGCTTCTTAAGTAATTCAAGTGCCTTCTCAAGCTTTCCAATATGGAAGTATGACTTGGACATCCAGTGCCACCTCCACAGCATTGCAAAAGAATAACATCCAGAACCATCTATGGTTGCTAACAGGTTGTCAGTCTCTGCTTCAGAAAAATTCTTCTCAGCAACATAAAGAGATTGCTCACACAACTGAATTGCCTCTTCATATTTCTTAAGCTGCAACAGGCCAAAAACAAGTGCAATTCAAACTTAGATTGTTTCTTATGGCATATTAATGAAATGCTTAATGATATGAAAACTTTAAAGAGGCAAAAAAAAAAAAAGAGAAACCAAATGGAATTACAAGTCGAAAGAGCACAGACCATACAAAGAGCCTCTGCCTTCATTTCAAGCAATTTTTCAGAATATAAACTAATAGACAACGCCTCAGCAATTGTATCTAAGGCAACAGCGGCTGCACTGGATGATTTTTCTTCCAAGAGTATTGCAAAACGTTTTGTAAGCTCATCCACTCTCTGCATGTCAAAACAGCACAAATATGTCATCACCCACCATATTATTAAGCTATAGAGAACCCACGCACAACCCAACACTCAAACACATAGCCAAAGAAGAACTCTAGAAATCTCAGCATTGTAGAGCTTAAGTGCTTAACTTGAAGACTGAGCCACTTAAATTCTTTTACTCAAACTCCTAAAGTTCGATCAGGTTTTTTTTTTTTTTCTATTGCCAAGTCTGACCATCGAGTAAGAAAATAGTCAT
This sequence comes from Adansonia grandidieri, assembly GCA_038382065.1. NCBI lineage: Eukaryota > Viridiplantae > Streptophyta > Magnoliopsida > Malvales > Malvaceae > Adansonia > Adansonia grandidieri. The sequence goes on along the minus strand of JBBYHK010000023.1, from coordinate 9,906,669 downwards.
TGGATTTCAGATACTTCATATATGAAGTAGTGCATCAAAGAATCAAGAGAAACTTAGTAACCTATTACTTGAAAATTCAACCACGTTGCAATTTAACTGCCATTATATTTTCAGTCATATCAAATGAAGACAAGAAAATTTCTGTTGACTAATCTTTGTAACCTATTTCACTCAGATTTGAGTGTGAAAGTTAGGCAAGGGTGTGTACAATATTAGGGGATCATACCCATGTCCATTCCTACTCTGAAGCATCAAATGAGTCTGACTTAGGTGCTTTAGGAAAAAATCAAGTTCTCTGTGTGTATATAACATTGAGCATTACAGGCTGAGTTAATGTCAGTTGAAATCAAGAAGGCTTGGACAAGTTTATTTGTTCTCTATCCAGAGGTGTTGATTTGCTCCCAGTGTTGTCAAGGGCACAAATCACATTCGAGGCGCTAAAACCCTTATATTGCCTAAGGCATATGGCACAAAACAAATAAAAGAATAAAAAAATGGCTAGGTGAAGTAAGGTGAATATGTATATGGATGAACGTGTGTGTGTGTGTGTGTTTCCATATATATATATATATATATATATATATATATACATATATATATATATATATATCATAAGCTTCAGATATATAATT
>JBBYHK010000023.1:9844361-9887144 GCA_038382065.1 Adansonia grandidieri | reverse complement strand
AAAAAAAAAAAAGAATCTATAATGGAAGAGGCTGATAGTGCAAGAGTTGAATATGTTTAAGTGGAATGATTGGTTTCTCAATATTGTGCTAGGGAATTTGTGCATTTTGTTATTTGTATTACTGAATACCCTTTTACTTGGTTTCACATGCCTAGACATAGTTGGGTTCTATGGATATTCTTGGATTAGTAAAAAATGTTATATTTGATGATTTCTTTAACAATGCATGGTTTTGTTAATGCACAATTAGTCCAAGATGTGCTATATTTGATAAGATCTTTTTGTACATTCTTTCCAGTCTTTTGCTCAAATATTTAGTTTAATATATTGAGGTCGTTTGCTCCATGAATATAAATGCATTTCAGTACTGTTTCTCAAATTTCCAGCCATATGTGACTATACTATAGAATTCATAGGCTAAGTATCGTTATATTCAGGAATCATATCAAATTTTTGGTTGTTGCATTCTGAACTTTTTTCCTTCCTTTCATTAGAGGCTTATCTCCTCATGCCTATCTCATGCATTCTTTTCCCTTCTATTTCTGTTCCTGAGTATGTTTAACGAATTCTGTAAGTCTTAGTTTTATACTCTGGCGCACTTCCCTTGTTCTTTCCTCAAAAACACTTAATTCACTCTTCATGTTGACAATATTGTCAACTATACCATAAAGTTTGATCCATTGTAGTATTCTTTCCGTCAATTACAAGATAACTGGTTCAGCTTTTAATTTTTATCAGTTCTTAGTAGCCAAATGACCATTCGTTTTGTGAAATAGCACATTTCTTTAGCTTTCCTATTGATATGCTCCATATGCACTTGCATTTTATATATCTTCTATTGTTCTTGAAACAGGTGTGCTGTTCTATTAAATTTGCTCTCTTCTGCAGAAAACATAAACACTGTACTGTCAAGTTTGCACAAAATTGCTAACCAGGATGGAGCATAAATCAATTGAAGCCTCTCATGGTACTTTCAAATGTTCTACCCAAAATTCAGTGTATCCTCTTGGCTAACATGTTTTGCACTCCTGCACATCCCGAGGAATTTTTCTACTTTATGATGCAAGTGGTCACTGTGTTTTGTATTGCTTTCTGTGTGGTTCCCTATGCTTGAAGTAAAAGCTTTAAGGAGGAATTAGATCCATGACCATAGGAGGTTAAACCTGTAAAATATTTCAGGGATAACTTTAAGATGCTAACTCTCCCTTGCTATCCCCCCAGAATCCTTTTAAGTATTCTATAGTGAATTCTTTATGTTGCTTCTTTTCCCAGGAACAGGAATTTTTATTAATGGCTCAAACTTTTGAGGTGTTGATAGGAGATATAATTTTCCTCTCCAAGCGCTTCCATATTAAAGGATTGGATGTAAGTGAAAGGCACTTCTCTGGAAACAAATCTTTACATTATGACATATAAAGACAGCTTCCACAACCCAGCTTTGCCTCCCCACGATGGTGTGCTCTCAATAAAAATAATACAACACAAACCACTGAAAGTGAAAGTGGGATCATAGAAACTATGGACTGAGTCATTTCTAAGATATAGAATTATTGATATATGATTACCTTACCCACACTTCTAGGGAAAGCATTTTGCCTCCCAATGACGGCCATTGCTTTTAGTGAGAGTCGCTCCATTATGGGTCTATAGTGTCTCTGTTTTCCCAATTATGGCAGTTGCTAATGGTCATTATTATTAAGGGAAGGCCCGCTTGCTAAATGAGCTAGGATTTAAACTTTAATTTAAAGGTAAATCAAAGTGAAGACAAAGTGTTTCAACTGCAAAACTTAGATAATAGTCCTGGGAATTTTGTGGTTGAGTATTTGCTTTTACATGTAGGATGCTCTGTTATTATCGATTTCTGCCATCATTTCCTAATATAAATAAGGTTTTAAAACATTTTTGACGTTATTGTTATGGAAGCAGAGCGTGCTATGGGAAGATGTATATTTCAATTGCGTAGAAAAAGTGCATGACTTGAGTCTTCTGGAGAATCTGGACTACATTTTATCTGTACTCAAAAGAGAATTTGCATCTTAATTTGGAAGCTCCCTTCTTTATCAAGTTCCAGCATTATTGCTAACATAGATCAGCTTGGGGGACAGTTTTGAAATTGTACTTAGACAAACTTAACATGCTAGGGTGAATGTATACTGCAATTGAGTTGAAAGAGGCAAGACTTTATTGTTCTGTCTTTGGTTTGGTTTATAGTTAGAGGAAAACACTTTATGGTTGTTGCAAGTGGAAGAATTTCTGGGATGAGACTCTCCATTTATGTGGGGCGGCTTTTGGTTGGTATCATAAGAGTCCCAAATTAGCTTATGATAATTTGCAAAGAAATTTGAAGCAAGCCACGCCATGCGATTACAAGGATAAATTAAGGGCAAAATTTTTCTGCAGAAGGTTGGTGGCCATTTCTTAGAAACTAATATATATATATATATATATGTATATATATGTATATACTGTTATTCATAAAGCCTTATTGTACAATTTTCATTTATCTTCACTTCTACCTTTGTTCAAATTCATGAACTGCTATGATTATTGCAGTGCATCTACCAAATCTATTTGAATTGTTAACTTATGCTTTGTAAAGTCAGACTTTTCTTATTCCATTTCCCTTTCAATTTGAATGCATTATATGCTGATGCTTGCCCTTCTTTGTTAAGTTACTGCTTTCTGATGTTGAATTTTACAGAAAAAGAGAAAGACAGAACAAGGGAGGAAGCAACTGAATCCACTAATTCTAAGGTTTCTGTGGAAAAATGCTTCTAAAGTGGTTCAGAGTTCTCCGTTAAATGATGTGCAGGTTAATATGATTGCTTGGAAAGGTGGGAGAATAGACGGTGAAACTTTGGAAAGTGTGGAAACCTCTGGAGAAGTAAACATGGAGGTTTCTCTAACAGCTGAGGATGTTATTAAAGCTGGGGGCTTTGGAGCTAGAGATGATATATGTAGTTTCCTTCCTGTTGCAAGTGACTTGACTGACTTTGAAGCTTCAATTCGTGATGCCAGAGACTATGAAGAACCTCAGGGAGATGCACGCAGACCAGGTCTTGGCTGGAGAGAAGCATCAGAAAGAGAATAGCTCTGTTTTTATTACTACATAAGTGAGTTGTTGATTCAAAGATTCTGGTATTTCCTTTCTGTGAAACTTTTTCATTTCTTACAATAGGCTCTGTGTGGTTTGGATTTGTTTATCTAGTGATTCATTGTTTATGGTAGCATTATCTCGTATGTTGGAGGAAGAGAGAATGCAAATCTTTGTGCGTGTTTATATTAGGACAACATTTACGGCTCTGTACAACATGATTAAAATGCCCTTTGTGGGGCTATGTTATAAGTTCTTTCTACAAGGCAATTTTGTGATTGCCGAATATTTCAATTTATCAACAAAATTGTCTCAACTGCTTTCCTATCTTGCTTAGGGGTGTTGTTGATGCTACATAACAAGTAGAAATTTTGATTGGCCATAATTTATGGGTTTAGGCAGACCGCTTTATGACTTTAGTGCCCTCTGTTTAATACATGGCCTCGGCGAGAGGCAATGTTATGAGATTGATATTGCCTTTTGGAAGATTCTCTGTCCAGGAGCAAGGATCGCCAAAGGGTCATATGCAGATTTTCTCTGTACAAAAGTTTCCCACTGAGGACCGAAATGAGCTTGCCACTCATCTTGGTTGCTGTAATGGGGCAAATATTGCTTTGCCCCAAGCTTCGCCTTGGCACAGAAATCAAGAATACGTTGGTTTTGGGTCATAATGTGTTGTAAGCCATCAGTTCCTGTGGATGAGGGTAGTGCAGATGATAGGAATGCCACCAGGTAGATTATATCTTCCTCGGGGGTAACCAGGGATGTTTTATTGTTCCACCTGCAATATAGATGATATATCAGGTTGGGAACACGGCATCTGAGAATTGTAAATGACAGCTAGATAGACATTTTTTTTAAGTACTTGGCCTTGTTGACTGGGTAAATGAGAATAGGACCGTTAGTGTCGTCTTTAACAATATTACCAAAGACCTCTCGAGCAAAGTAAAAAATTCTGCTTTTGGGTATAAGAAGATTCAGCCATGGATGAGGAACTTCCCATAATCCTTTTGATCTCAGTTTTATCTCGGACAAGTGTACTCTATCGAGAAATTCCACATAAGAAACCTCAGATAGAAAGAGTGTGGATGGGATATAGTTTAATTCTGACAACAGCTTTTCAATATCCTGCAATATGCACAGTAGTTAGTTCCATTCTATCAATTAAACATAGGAGGTGATGTTTGAATATGCTGGAACGTGTTTCTTTTCAAGTTTTACCTGGTCCAAAATATCTGTCTTCTCTGGGTTGAAGTACCTAGCCATTTCTAGACAGTAAAGTATTTTCCCATCCGAACTGAATTGGCTCGCTTGAATCGGGTCTTTGGGATTGAAGGAAGATCTCCAGTTGTTGAGGAGACCACTTCTGTTTATTATAACAAACCCTTCGATGTAGTCCAATGAATTCTTGGATGATATTAAATGCTCTTGGTCATTGGAAAATGTAGAGAATTCAGAGTAAAGAACCCTGATCCATTTCACCTGTCAACAATGATAAATCATGTTTGAGGAGTTAATTATGATGAGAAGCCCAGTGCCTCCTAGAACAACAGTTATTCAGAAAAAGTTGCGGTATTTCTTTACCATCTTTTTTGCTGGTCCAAGAGATATTCTAGCCCGGGTGATGATGCCAAATTGTCCTAGTCCCCCCAGAACACCATAAAAGAGGTCAGCATTCTTCTTGTCTGAACACGTAATTACTTCTCCTCTGCCTGCATCCAAAGTCTCAAGTTAGATTTCATTGTTCCCATATATAGTGAACTAAAGAGGCTGAGTTTATTCATTTTATTGAAACTGTATGTTCCTCCTACTGTTTCATTTAAGTTTTGCTAGAACCAGCTCTGAGAGGTTGCACATATCGTTTCACATAATGCCTTTTCGAAGAAATCACTAAGCTGTTATTTCAGCCAACCCCGTACAAAAATTGTCTGTAGGGAGTTTATAAAAACTTGTTTGTTTCCTCAAACGTACCTGTTACAACCTCTAGTTGGTAAACGTTATTTATCTGGGGTCCGTGCCGAAATGCTTGACCACTTATTCCGGCATTTGACAAAGTACCTCCCACAGTTAGGTGAAGGTAGTCTGTCCAAGACTTTGGTGAAAGTCCATATTTAAGAGTCTCATGCAGGATGTTAATCCACAACTCGCCGCCTGAAACATCCACGTAAGGCACCTCCCCAGTTTCAACATACATGCTTGGTCGTTCAAGTGATTCCATGTTGATAACCACACCTTGATAAGCTTGTGCCTGGCCTTGAAGGGAGTGACCATGACCTCTTGCTGCTACTGTTAACCTTGTTTCGGAACCCATATCGATGATGTGTTTTATTGTGGAAGAAATATCAGAAACTGATTTTGGGTGTAGAACTGCTAGGGGGAGGTAATGGCATATGTTACCGAAGTCTTTTGCGGCATGCTGGAGGTTCTCAAAACTGAAAAAGCCATCCAGCGTAACTGTTTTCAAAGACAAGGGAATACTGGAAGAGCCTGAATGAGGTGGAATTATTGGGGTGATAAAAGAGTGATTAGAAGAACAAAGGTTGGTTCTATCGGGGATACAGCTCAACACCAGAATCACGAAAAATCTAAGGAATATAACGTTGTTTTGCTTGAGAAAGCCACAAGTTGGTGACCCCATCTCTTTGAGAATTTGTTTTGTGCGTAAGTATCTATCTGTTTTTGTACGAGAGAGAGAGAGAGAGAGAGAGAGAGAGAGAGAGAGAGAGCCTCTGGATGGATGTTGTGTGGGCAAAAGCTGAAGTCGAGGTGTACAAGAGCCCAAGGAAGTGAAAGGCAGGCGAGAATTTAAAGGGGGAGGTTTGGGTGGTACAGTCAAACAGAGTCTCCACATATTCCATGGTGACTCCAACAATCAGTGTGCTTGATTTGGGTTTTCCTTTTTGGTTTCTACAAAAAGTTGAGGAGATAAAAATAGTTAGAAAAGAAAAATGAAGATATTCACACATCTTTGGTAATTTCTCCCCATAGGTCCAACTGACAACCGCATAGTCTATCTTTTCTCTGGCAACCTCTTTTGAAGATGCTACTATATTATACTAACACTTATAAAACAATGATGATAACTGTCTATACTAAACAAAGACCATTCACGGCGTCGAGTTTCTGCTTCATGGTTTGTAGTTATACATACGCCTGTCCTGATTCTCTCTGGACTACGCCCCCGAGTTAAGTAGCGTATTTCTTTGTACGCATGCACTGTTGTTATCTACTTATTCTACAAATAAGATTTCTGGTATTGAAGGGCCGGCCCCTACTAGGTTTTATCCTATCACAAGTGAGGTTAGGGGGTGGGGGGAGGTGGCCGTCGTGGGTCCCTAAGCACATGAAATTCACGGGAAGATATATGCATGTGGGGAACTTGGTATAGCTTCTTGACTCAACACTCTGCTACAACAGATGCGGGCTAAGGCTACATGAAAATTTTCAATGAATCAATATATATTCTGATGAAAACAAATGCACATATCATTACATCCCAATTTGAGATTGAAAATTGAAGTGGAAAAATTCGACAGTATAATTTGCCAAAGTGCTACTCTACTGGTTGTGGTCCTGGGAAAAGTAGTTTTTTTTTTTTTTTTCTCTACTATGGGAATTCTATCAGTTCAAAAATCAAATTCTGTATTTCACTCCATCAGTTAAGTGTGGGCAGCCAACTGTGATGTTAGATTTGTGCTTACGGTGCCATGATCTGGTGAGAAATCAAGTGTAGGGGCCGGAAGGAAGGGATGCGGGGCTGCCTGGCTCATGAGGAAGAGTGGAAAGTTGACATAGGAATGGCAGTTTGAATGGCCAAAGGAAACACTAAAAAAGGGTCTAAACTCTAACCTATCAAAAATAGATTTGGGGTTGGATTTGGAAGAGTCTAAAATCTCAGCAATGAGAGACATCCCCCTAAAATGATTCCCCCGTTTTATATTATATAAATATAATGCTATTGCCTTTGTGTGCCAAAATGAACTACTATTTTGGAAATTATTACCCCATTTACTCTTTTCTTTTTCAATTGGATTGCCCATTATACTTGATAGTTGATACTTAAGCACCCATTTCACTCCCAGCAGCTTTTTCTTTTTGGCTCAATCCCAGCAGCTCTTTTGGAAAACCATTCGGATGTCACAATTTTCTTTTCATTATAATAACATATTATTTATTTATTTATTTATTAACTCATTTCAATTGTTGGTCTGCCTTTTGACTTTGATATATGTGCGTGCGTGTGTGTGTGTGTGTGTGTGTGTGTGTGTCCTTGATAATTGCCTTGTCCCAACAATTGAGGTCAGTGATAAATAATTTACTCTGAGATCTCACCCCAAACCCATCCAGATAGGAATGTGGGAATAGGAAAGAAATGCATCCTATTCATATGTTTTCCGTACTTCTAGATACATGATATTTTTTTAAACATTCTTTAATATTTATTATCACCCTCATCACTTGATTCCTTTATAATTTGATATATATTTATTGTTAAATTTACATAAAATGTATAAAAATAAATCTTATTTATATTTTTTAAATTACACAAAAACGTCAATCAAACAAAGCTTTAACGTGTTTGCTGTTTTGTTTCGATTGAAAAAATCATAGTATGTTTAACTGTTACTGACTTATGTCTTTTAAAATGTGCGTCTTTTTATTTGTCACGTTCTACAGTTTCAATCAATTGAGAAATGCAATTATATAAATCTATTCCTTTAAGATTAGACAAGAATGGTGGATAATATATAGCAAAAAAAAAAGGCTAAACAATGACTGCATTTGCAGATTCACATGAAATAAAGGAGAAGACTAACATGGAGTTTGGATTATTAGATAAGGTCATTAAAGATTCTGAGGATTGAATAAATTGCCTTCAATTACGTGTAAGAATTCTTTTTGGTACAAAGAAAGTTGAGTTTGAGAATGGGAGGCGATGTTATAAATACTAAAATTTGAATTTTAAAATTATAGAATACTATCTCTTTAAAGGAGATTTTATAAATTTATTGAGTTAAATCTTGAGTTTTATATGTAATATTATTTTTGATATAAAAAAGACCACAGTCTAGATATATGAAAATGTTTGCAGACATTGTAATTAGTACTCCAAACTCCAAACATGTTGATGTCGTTTCTTAAAAATGATTGTATGAACTAACTGAATTAAATTTCAAATTCTTTATATTTAAGATTTTCATTATAAAGGAAAGCTACATATGATACATATTAAATTGAATATATACTCAATGAAGAGACAGTTGGGTATAAATTTCTTGTATATACAAATGTAGGTCATTGTCCGCAAAAAGTAATAGAAGATCTTTTGGAATGAATGGTGATATGATAATCATTAACCAGCTCTTTGGCTGAAAATGGGATACAAAATATATTGGCATAGGACAGAAGAATAGTGTTCCACTCATTCACTATTTCGTTCCTTACGAAAGTAACGGGACAATGGCTGGGGACCTTTATTTTCCTTAAAAACATTAGTCACTTATTACATAGTCACTTCCCAAAAATGCTTTGATGTGGGACGCTATCCTTAGGTTAGGTAGCAGCCTCTCTTTACGGAGGAGAATTGATACCTCAATGCCCGAAAGTTCAGCATAATGATGAGGTTCCTTTGGTGAAGGTTATAATCATTTAGGAGTTGCATTCAACATAATAACTAAACTCTAAATTCTAAATCATATATATATATATATATATATATATATAAGAAATTGTAGTTTGAAGATAAAAGATAGGATTGTAGATATTAAAAATTAAATTCAGATTTGTTGGATGTTATTTTTTGAAAGTGATTATATAAATCAATTGAATTAAATCCAAGTTTATCGATAAGAAAAATTTATTATTAAATGGAACTCAATTTGGCAATGAAATTGAGCAATTTTCGGGAAAACTAAGGACATTTAAGTAAGATCCTTTCGCTAGGTGGATTCATGCATACATGTATCATTGAATCGGTCGTTAAGGGCTTAGAAATAGCTATGCAACGGCAAACTAGTTTGAAAGTAAACAAGGGTATAAATTTTAAACTCTTAATTTAAAAATCCAAAATAAGGGTTATTTGAATATTAATTTAGATCACATGCATATTGTTGATTAACTTTTAAAGATCATAAGTTGGAGAACATTTTTGCATATAATATTTACTCAAAATAATTTAAGTAAATGGAGATTGGGATCAAAGATAGATTAAAAACTTTGAAAAATTAAAATAGTTTAACAAGTATTTAAAGCTTAATAACTTTGTATTGGACCAAACACCAAGGTTGTTACGCTGTCACACAATTTTTTGCAGTTGACTTTAATAGTCTTAAACTGCACAATAAAGTTTCTTTTAAAAATAATTAAAACTACACAAAGAAAAGCGATTTTCTGTATCTATCTGTAAACTCTTTCCACATTATTAATTCTTTTATACTCTTAAAAGCTTCTGAGTGTAGCCATTAATATGTTTCATCGAGGACTAATTTCGCTAAAAAGAAATAGAAAAGAAAATAACTGGTAGGGTCAAAGAAAGAAAAAGAACACAATATGAAGTAAGTAAAATAATTTAAGCATAAGGTGTTATCCCTTACGATAAAGGTACCTATTAAATTTAACATGAATGCAAAAAATTTACCCAACTTATTAATATTAACTTTGACATAACTTGATTTAATGATAAAAAGTTACTAAATTGAATTAGTTTAACTTGATCTCAAAATTAACTTCAATCAGAAAGCAATTTGACTCTAAAATAATTATAACTTAAAATGATTCAAATTCAAGTCACCCTAACAAATTCAAACTTAAATTAATTTTATTTTAAAAATTTTTTAATTCAGTAAAAATAATAACTATAACATAAATTATTAATTTATTTTAATTTTATAACTTCAAATTATCGTTCAAAAATTTTCTTTACTTTACAAATTAATTTCAAATATTATCCCTTTCAATTATGATAAAAAAAATAATTTATATTATTATAAATGAATTTAATTTTTACGTTTATTAGAATACAGTATGAATAAAGTTCTTTATTTTTTTTTTTCACTTTGATAGAACAAAAACTATTGTCCATTATTTGTTCTGAATTCATTATTGTTTACAACATATCAACCAAAGAACAAACATCCCTAGAGCCTAGAACTTTACTGCTCCGAATGCTATTCTACATTAAAAAAAAAAAAAAATCAATGGGGTGCAGTTAATCCATCCTTATTCAAAATGTGCACCAAAGAGGATGGCTCGCATTGATCTCAATCAGATATGCAGATTCCCTTGATTGCTTGACTCGCTACCGTGTTTATAGCTTTATTTGCATTTCTTTGAATCCACCTTGTTCTCTTTTTTCTGGGATCAATTTCAACATCTCATGAATATCAAAGCATTAGTCGTCTTACCTTCCATCTTCTGTGATCATCTTTTCTTTTTATTTCTTCCATTATCAATTTTGAATTTGTCTTCATCTCTATTTTCGCGTATTCATTAGCAATAGCAATCTGCAACCAATCCATACAGCTAGAGCTTCAGCCATCAATGCCGACTCTGCACTTTGTTGTTTTCCTACTCCTTTCATTATTCCCAAGCCAGCCATCCCTTCCTTTCGACTATAAGCACTATCTGTATTTATTTCGCACCAACCTTTATTTAGACGTATCCATTGATTTCTACGAAGATCTTTCACATCCCTTCTTCCTCCCATCACTTCCACCTTTACCGTCTTTTGTACTGCCCATGAATCCTGAACATCAACCTTTGTACTTCTGATCACCATTTCAGTTTTCAATATCCTATCATCACATTGCATCTTTCTAAATTGCCGAACAAGTATAAGCCACACTATACTTTGATTCCATTTTCTCATCTACATTTTCAGTAAACCCATTGAATATTTGCAAAAGCCATCTGTCAAAGGAACTTATTTTGCTTTTACTAACCTTTAGCCCCTTGCATACCTCAAACCAAATAATCGTCGTCATATGTTCCAGATTCACATTCACATTCACATTCACATATAGCACATATGCGTTTCTCAATAATGTGCCTTTTCCATTAGTTTTCTCATGTTGAAACTGGATTAAACATAATCTCCACAAAAAAGTTTGATTTTGCTTGGTACTTTTGATTCTCACATATTGGTCCAAGTTAAGAGTCCACAAGAAATCTTTGTGCTATAGTAAATAGAATATTTTAGTTTTTGTATTATTAAATTCAGTATTTTAATCTTTATAATTTTACACTTGTAAGAAAAAATAGTTTATGGTGTTAAAAAAGCCATTTAAATATTGACAAAATTTTAACATATTATGTGATGTAGAATTTTAAATTTTATACAAAAATAAATTTGGGTTTAAGATCGTGTTTGGGTCAATTTTTGTATGAAATTTAAAATTTAATATCACATGATATATCAGTATTTTATTGACATTCAAATAATTATTTTAACACCATTAATTATTTTTCCTTATTTGCTACAATTTTAAAAGTACAAAGATTAAAATATTGAATTTAATCATATAGGGGCCATGCTCCCTTCAATATAGTATAGGCACTCCTATTGGACTTTTACCATTGGTTCAAACTTTCTTATCCACCATATGTGAACAAGAAGAATATTTTCATTTATGTTATATTTGGTTTACTGGAATGGAATAAAGTTGTAATGGATAGTTATTTTGTAGGAATGGAATAGAGCAGGAATCGAATAGAATAGCCTGTGTAGTAGTTTGGTTTAGTGGAATAAAGCAGTTTGGGATTCGAATCCTCGACAAAGGGATTTAAATCCCCTAAAGCAATTTTTTTATTCCACTTAAGGTCAAAATAGCCATTTAGTGAGAGAATGGGCATTGAATGTCTATTAAATGATTTCACAAAATAGACTGCTCGTAATAGCCATTCTACGAATCAAATAGTTGTAATGCTATAGCATGCATAATATGCTTATAGTAGAATTCTAATTACAGTGAACCAAATGTGTTGTTATTTCCTTTAAAATCAACTCTTAGTTTTTGATATCCAGATTTCACAACAAATTCTCCCTGCTCATTTTATGGCTAGATCCATTTATTATTTCCCCCCAATTGACATAGTAGAATTTCTTTAATAGCTCTTTTTTCTTCTATCTAAATCTACTGTTTAATGTCTCCAAGGTTTCATTTCCCTTTTTCTTTATCACTAATATCTTTAACTCTTACTGCTATCTGTGAATCCACCAGTCCTGGGTTTTGCAATTTTTTTTTCTATAGTAGGGATCCATTTATCATTCCTTATTTACACCTCATCACCCTTATCAACTGCTATAGCGGATTTTGCTTTAAGAAATCTCTACGTTCCAACAAACTACTCTACCTCGAAGATGCTTCTGATCCCTTGCTTGAATCAAGAATTAAGCTTTAAGGAAAATATGAACCTTTAAGCACTCTTACCCATATTGCATTTGGTTCTTGAATCATTCTCTAGCATTGTTTTGCTAATAGCACACTATTGAATAACTCCAAATCTTTAAATCCAATCCCTTTAAACATTTTGCTTGTGTATGTTGAAACCAACTCTTTAGTGCATCTTTCCTTCCTCTTTCTTTTACTCCTAGCAGAACCTTGCCATTGCTAAATTAAGCTCATCACATACCTTCTGTGGAAACTCAAAGTGAGCCATAGTCTAGTTTGGTATTGAACATGCTACAATCTTTATCAAGACTTTGCTTCCTTCAAAGGACAAAGTTTACTATTTCTAGCAAGACATTCTATTTAATACATTTTCTTTAATGAATCCTAGTGCTTTACACTTCTTTTTCCCTTAAAATGAAGGTATTCCTAAATAGATTCTAGGACGTTTGCTATCAAAATCTTCAATGTATCACTTATTTGCTTCTTAACCTGATTTGGAACATTGTGGCCGAAAATTGCACTTGATTTCTCCTAATTTACATCTTGGCCCAATGCTTGGCAGTATTCTTGGATGCCTTCTGAATCTTTTGCAATTCCTAACTTGGCATTAACAAAAACAAAAATAGTTAGCAAAGAATAAATGTGATATTTCTAGGCAATTTCTTCATAACTTCATCCTTTATATTTGTTTATTCCTAATTTCTTTCTGTGAAGATAAGGAAAAAAAGGGTTCTTCCATCTAAGACCTCTAGATGAGAAGAATCTATTAGTAAGTTTACGATTTGAATTAAAGAATATGAGACTGTTGTCACATAGTTCAAAATCCATTTTTCTCAGGTATTATGAAATCTCAACTTGATCAAGATAGCTTCTAAAAAGTCCTATTCAACTCAATCATCTACCTTATTCATATCCAATTTCAATGTCATTTCATACTTCTTTCTTTTCATTCTAAACTTCAAATAATGGAAAGCTTCATTAGCAACAATGATGCTACCATGAATTTGTCTACGTGCAGCAAACTCACTCTAATATTCAGTTATCGTATCACTCAAATAATGCTTCATCCTATTCACCATAACATTTGTAATTATCTTGTATGCAAAATTGTATAGGACTATTAGTTTGTATCAGTTAATATAAAAGGCATTTTTACATTTAGAATAAGCACCATTTCAGTCTTATTAATCTCCTCCATCACTCGTTCCATTTTTTTTAAAAAAAACTTTTTATAACTTCATATACCTTAAATTTACCAATGTGCAAGAATTTTGATAAAAAACCTTACAAAACCAATCAAACCTTGGTGTTTTATATGCTCTTATTTGAAAAGATGCCTTCTTTATTTCTCTTTTTGTTATTTTCTTGATCAAGTCCTCATTTACTTCCTTATTTACAAGCTTGAGAATTAGATTCAGAACTTTCCCTTACTCTTCACTTCTTATACGCGAAAATAGTTCTTTATAAAATTTCACAAAAAATCCATTATTTACTCCTTTTTATCAAACCTGTTCCCATATATTCATTTTGAATATGAATAATTTTATTCTTTTTCCTTCTCACTAATGTAGAATAATGGAAAAAATTTTGTGTTTTTATCCCCTATCTATAACCAATTGATCTTTGTTCTTTGAAACCAGTATTATTTTTCCCTTGCTGATATTCATTCACATTCCCTTGTAATTCTTTCAACTTTTCTTTCTTTTCTATACCTTTTGCTTCTTTTTGAATCTTAGCAATCTCATGAAAACGCTCCTCAATTGACCTCTTATTATTTGGGGCTTTCTCCTTGCACCATGCCTTTAACAATTCTTTATAGTACTGCACTTTCAATGTTAATTGCTTCATTTTTATCCCTTGAAACTCTTTTTTCCATCCCTCATTTATTACCTTCTTATACATCTCATGGGTTGTCTAATTAGCCTCAAACCTAAACTTTCTTGGTGCCTTAGCATTTGTATTTAGTGTTAATTACTAAAGGAAAATGATTAATTCAACTAATGGCAGGTTTGTTACTTAAATTTATGGGTGTGTCACTTGCCATTGCATATTTATTAATGCCCTATCCAGTTTTTCCTTTATTGCTTCTCTTACCCCCTATGCATGTATACATTTTTTTCCAGTACTATGCACCTTTCCATTTACATTGCTTTACCTTCTTTCTACATGTTTCCAACTTTCTTCTTGTTTTTGGACGACATGCTTTTTCCCGAGCTAACAAAATGTATTAAATCATCTATACACATCTATGACCCCTGAATGTATTTTGATTTTTTTCTCTAGTTGCTTATATACTTTCTTTTTCTTCTCATATATAAGATCTCTATACATTCAAAAAATTCTCCCTATCTTCCTTTTTTATTGTGTCTATATAATTGTGTCTACCATATTTTTCAAACTAGCAAAGACCTCCATCTATATATCATCCTTCCACTATAAAGCCAGACCCCCACTTAATCTTATTAACTGCTCATACTAATAATTCCTATATTTTAGCTTCACTCTAATCTTTTTCATTAGTTTATTTTTGTTTTTGTTCTCCATTAAAAATACCACATCAGGGTCAAATTTCCTCTTTAGCTTCTCTAGAGCTTGCATTGTTAAGGTTGGCCTAACCCTCTGATAGTTCCATGATGTAGCAATCATGGCCTCCTTGAGATTGTTTCAAGCAGTTGGCATCGCCTCTATTAGTCAATTTTGTTATCACTTTTATCACTGCTTTTGGTTCCCTTCCCTTCTCATCTAAATAGGAATTAATTGGAAATTCTATTAAATTAGCATTCCTCAGACTTATTCTAAACTTTTCCTTCATATTTCTTCTTTTCTTTGTAATTCCTTGACATCTTTTCCTATCCATTTTGCTTTCTTTTTAGCCATTTTTTATTCCTTATTTTTTGTCTTCCAGCAAGTTTCATCAATCCTTTTCTTTCTTTTCATCTTCTTCACCAACTATCTCTTTGTTATTTCTTTTTAATTTTAGTCTCTTAAACACATTGCAAGCTTACTCTCACTACTAAGCTTTTACAGGCTTCAAAACTAGCTTTTTAACTTCTCTTCATTCCTTTTCTAAAAGCAATTTCACATAATAGTCCACTTACCTTACTTCTAACCCCTTCTTACACTCTCTTCATTCTAGGCTATGATTACAAAATGAGTTATGTGTTAATTTGGCACTTGGTCTATGTTTTGGGCTTATATTTTAGTTAAAAGTTCTTCCTATTGATTCTCCAAGACAGGTCTATTTCTCATTGCATTTCTTCTATATCACCTTTTGTTATTTAATTTTGGTAATTTATTAGGTTATTGGTTGCTTTTTTGAGATTAGTCCAATGTGGCTAGATTCATGGGCTTCACTAGTTGGGCCTTGCTCAAAACATTTTCCCTATCTCTCCCTTTCATTCTTGCTATTCATAGCAACCTCCAACTTTCATAGCCTTTTTCTATATTCTCCAGCTTTTCCCTCTGAAACCTTCTATTTTTCTCTTCCATCTTCTTTCTCTCTAATATTTCCCATTGTAACCTTTTGCTTTCCTCCTCTTTCTCTTTCTATTTCTCCATCTATCATTCTTTCATTGGTAAAGCTCATAGATGAACTCTATATTTTGGTTTTTCTATTATATGCAACCTTATTTACCTCTTTCTTGTAATTGTTCAACCTATGCCCCCACCGCCCATATAGAAAAAAGAATTCAGCAGTTTTTCTTATTGAATTTTTGCCCATAAGTTTCCTTTCCTTTGCTTTAGGATCTAGAATGTGTTAACAAATGGGCTTTCAACCTTGAATCTTACTCTCACCTTAAAAAATCCATCGCAAACACCTCTTTCAAGTATTGTATCCTCAATCTCCATTATTTCTCCTAAATGTTTACCAATCATTTTTGCATTAATTATATCCATTAGCAACTTATGTATTTGGATCCAAAATTCCATAATATCAAAATTCACCTTTTCAACCTCTAATCCCCTTTCTCATTTCTTTAAAACTATACATGATCCTACTATAAACCAAGCCCTTTCCTCAATTAATCTTTCAACATTATTTCAAAATTAAATGAAATGCTTTAAATATTGTTACTTACCTCATGATGCATTGTGTCACCTTGGCAGGCCAAAGACTTATTAGTATTACCATCATTTATCTCATATTTAGTACTTAATCCATTAGGATCTTGCCCACTATAGTAAATTTTAGCCAAGCTTGTTCTACCTCATTTTCTCGTACTAGTTCAATCTCTAATTTCTCCAATTTTTTACCTAACTAGCTACAGTAGAGTTATCTTTAAACTCTACTTCAATCTTAAGGAAATCAAATCCTAGGTTTTGTTAGCTTTGATACTATGGATTCTAATCTCTAGTCTTGTACTCTAAACAAAACTCATAATAGATTTAACCCTTGACATCTTAATTGAAAAACCTAGTAGTTATTCTGATTTGGGAATACCTACGAAAAACTGCCTTGACATATTAGTATAGAAACAAAAGTCTAGACTTACCTCTTAAGTAGACTCTATGGTTCAATACGACTCTTTGACACAACTCAATGCAAATACTCAATTTGACTCTATGATCCTCTTTAACAAGGAGAATCCTGATTGAGCACTTAACTCTTAATAGCTACACTACTTTCTAGACTTTTAATTTCATGGAAACCAACTCAGAATGCCAAAAAAACCTAACAAATTGTTAGTAAAACCGTTTGTTGAAGTAAAGAAACAAGAAACTCCTAGTCTAGAAAAAAAGCGCTCTTTTAGGAAAGAGAGAAGAATAGACAATAATTTTATAGAACTAAGTATGGAACTTCTAACATTTTACTATAGATTTAATAAAAATATCATTCCTTTTAAAAATAGCTTAAAAGAAACATCTTATCGAAAACTAAAGTAAAAAAGTAGATTGCAAATATAATCATAAGTACTTATATATAATAAAAATATTTCAAAATTTCAAATTACAATTTGAATATTAAGTATTAATTTATCTTTTTGAAACATATATTTCATTTAGTCACCTCTGCTTGCTAATAAAAACAAAATAACTTTTAAAACATACGGTTTGACAAATTTTTAAGAAATAAAGGAAAGCTTAAAATAAATTTATTGCAAAAAATTAAATTTAATCAAAATTTTTAATAAACAATTTCAAAGTAGAAAAAAAAGTCTATAAGTACAACAAATCTAACGAGAATTTAAAATTAAAAACAAGCACAATAAACTGATAAAGATAATATATTAGAGATTAACAAAAACTCTATAGCTTTAATTATCAATTCATCAAATATACGTATGAAACAAAAATTCAAAAAAACTGAACATGTAGACACATATTTTAATTTTCCATTACCTTTTAGTGCATATTCACAATAACATACAGATCTACACCAACATTGAAATAAAATAATTATAACTACACGGCAATCCGGTGAATATGTATGGGTTTGAGTTGAGTTATTTTAGATTGGGATTATATCTGGTTTGAGTTTTTTGGATTCAAGTCACTTTGAGTTTGAACTCTTTTAAGTTCAAATCATTTTGGGTTTAAACTATCTCGTGTTCAAGTCTAGGTTTGATTTTAGGCTACTTTTAGATCATTTTTTATTTTATGTTAGATGGAATCATTTTTATATAATTTAAATGTTAATAGAAAAAGAAACAATAATAACAATTATTACTTAGGTAGCTTTTGTATATAACGTGAAAATTTCAAATATATTTTTATATTAATATCAATTTTTGTTAGCACAAAAAAGTATAAAATTAAGTGTTATATAAAATCAATTTGTTAAATAATTGATATAGAAGATATCATATATTATCTTATTTATGTAAATATGTTATTACTTATATTATGCAGGCATATAAATATAATAGTACAATTTAATAATTAAATAGAAAATAGACAAATAGCTATATTTGAAGAAAAATGAGACTAAGCTTAAGAGTTGGTAAGGCAGTTTAAAAAATAAGTACTAGCATTGATAATGGTTTAATTTTAACTTAAAATTACATTTTTTAAGAAACCATGATTAAAAATTATTTGATTTATACTATATATCTAAATATTTTCATGATTAATCATTTAAATATTAAATAATATTGGCAAATGAATATGAAATAACGTGACAAATATAATTACATGACACACGAATGACATGATACGTAAGATAATATCACGATCTTGTTTATTAATAGGTTTTGATTAAAAGAATTGCTTAAGAAAGAAATTTATAAATTCTAAAAGAATACAGTGTATGAATAAACCCATTTAAGTTAGACATAAAATAAAAGTAAAAATTTAGTAGTAATATAAATATATTGTATTTTGATAATTTATATTTTAAGAATTTGTTAAATAATTTTGATTGTTTAATTGAAATTAAAAGTTTTATAATGGAAGTTACAAGGATATTTGGTTAAAAGTTGAAGTTATACATTGTAATAATTAACTTGAAAGTTGTTTTCAAATTTAACAAGAAATTAAACTATATGTACAAATTATATTTAAGTGTAACTATTATGAAAGTACAAAATACAAACAATTTTTTTGTGATAAAAATTATAATATTACTTTAGATATATACACACAGATATATTAAATTATAATTTTTTGTTAAAAATATAAATTAGAATAAAATTGATAATTTAAGTTATTATTTTATTAAAAATAATTAATTATAAGTCTATTTTTAGTTTTAATGTTAAATTTGGATTATTATAGGTATATTATTTTATTGATCTTAGGTTTAGATCATTTTAGGTTTGAGTTATTTTGGATTGGCTATTTTCAAATTTGAGTTTTTTTGAGCTCAAGTCTTTAACTATTTTTTATCAACTCAAATTTGAACATATTTACATTCAAAATTTTTAAATAAATTTCATATTTAAATTCATTTTAGCAACACTAATGAAATTTTCCTTAGTAAAAGATTACATAAGCATGTGTGTTTACTACCTATATCAAAAAAGAAAAGATATATGGAATCATTTTTTTCCTTTAAAAGATATAATAAAGGATTAGAATGAACCAATGAAACAGCCTCTCGAATCTGGCTAGAAGAAAATTTTAGAGTTATCTTGTTTGTTAGGTTTTCATTTTCCTTTTTTATCTAATTTAAACAAAAAAAAAGAGTAATAGACAAGTAGTACACCTATTTTTGACTTTAAAAAGCACCTATTTTTCCTTATGTTTTGGGTCTAATTTCTTTGTTAAAAAATTTATCAATAAAAGCATTAATGTAGATGATTGTGTTGTGAATCATCTTCCTCACTAGTTGGCTAATGCTTTTCATTATATATAATTTGTAGGATACTCAAAAGCCAAGTGTGATTATAAGTTTTCTAGATAAGAGATTAATTACACATGAGTTTTCTACAAGAATCATATGCCTTGATTTTTTTAAGGAGTTAACTTCTTAAGATTTGATATTACTCCTCTGCAAATTGATGGATAGTATGAGCAGAATTTTGGATGCAAATCGATAAAAATAAGATCTTAGGTAACTCATTTGTAAAGATGTTAGCAAGTTGGTTTTTAGTGTAAACAAATTTAAAATCAAGGGTGCCATTAATAGCAAGGTCTCTAACAAAGTCATAATCAAATTTAATATGCTTTATATAAGCATGAAACCCTGGATTAGCAGCCATATGAGTTATGCTAAGATTATCACATTAAACAATCATTGGAATTAAGCTTTGGAGTCCAAGATCTAAAAAAGTAAAAGATATTTATAATATTTTGAGACAGTGATAGCAAGAGCTTTGTCTTCGACCATTACACTAGAGTGAGAAATTGATGATTGCTTTTTGGAACCTTATGAGATGATAAAAAAGCTAAGAAATATGCAAAAACCTATTGTAGAATGTTGAATGTTTAGATAAATAGCTTAACTAGTATTTGTGAATGCACCAAGTTAAGATATGGGAGTAGACTTGAGCATAATTCCATAATCTAATGTCCTTTTGAGATATCTCAATATTTTTTTAGTTGCTTAGAGATGGTTTTGTTGTTGGGACATGCATAAAATGACATATTATGTTGACAAAGTGTTCAACATTAAGTCATTTCATAGTGAGATATTAAAGAGAGCTTACATTGCTACAAAACTCACTTGGATTAATAAGGTGTGCATCTTCTTGAAGTAGTAATTTCAAGCCAATAAGAATAGATTTGAGCAGGGCTTACATCTTACTATATTAGTGCTTTTCAAAAGATTAAGTGTGCACATGTTTTGGGTCAAAGAAAGACCGTTAATGATCTAGAGGCTTTAATACATGAAAATATTAAGTTCTCTAAGATCTGTAATATAAATTTCTATCTTAAGCTTCTAAATGAATCTGATAAGAGTTGTTCGCAATCTCCTGTTAAAATGATATCATCTACATAGAGCACAATATTAATTTAATTGAAGAGTAGAGAACAAACATTCAATTATCTATACAACTTTTATGAAAGCCATTTCATGTAAGCAAATTATCGAAACACTAAAACCATGATCGGGGAGCTTCTCCGAGTGCATAAATCGCTTTTTATAGCTCATAAATGTAATCATGTTGTGTACTGCTAAAAAGGTGGTGGTTATTACATGTAGATTACTTCAATTAGCTTGTCATGTAAACATTTATTTTTCCATTAAGTTGTCGAATGGGCCATGATTTGAGACAGCTATGGTATGGAGTTAGAATTTGTTAATTTTATTATCTAAAATTTCAATGTGAATTTATCATTTAATTACAATTTGTGGATGGGTCATAATATAATTAACATCTTTTTTGAATCAATAAATTCACGGTTTAAAGAAAAAATGGGATTTGCTATAAATGATAAATCAAAATAAAGTTTTACAATTAATAGAGTATTATATTTAAGAAGGATTGATTTCCTTTTTGACTTGGGAGTCTTTTTTGATTAAGACTAATATATGAAATATGTCACATTTAAGGTTTATGTTATTAAAGAATTAGGGATTTTAATGTAAGATAGAACAAGATTTGAAAACTTATTATGTAATTTTTTTAAATGCTTTGAGAATTTGTTACAAACAATAAAGGTTATTTGATGATAGAAAATGAAATAAAAATAAAAGAAATTTTTATTAATTTATTTGTTAAATATTTTAATGGACATTTCCTCAATTTTTCCTTTTTGGAATTTATAGGTAAGTGGATGAGGATTTTTTTCAATAGTATGATGCTCGTACGTGTGACCGAGTGAATAAGTTTGAGGTAGTGAATGGAATTTTAGCAAAGGAGAATGATAAATGTAGAAGGCCCATTAATAAGTATTTTCCTAGGATTGATGGAAGTATATCACGTTCAAAAGTGACCATAGAATGAGGTCAAAGAGTGGCAACATGAAATTTAATACTCAAGATTATATGTTTGAACCAGGTGTCGCTAGTGAAGAAAAAAAATCTAATTAAGTGGTTAAGGAAGCTAAAAATTGAGATGGAATTTAAACCAAAAAATATGAAAAAAATGTATAAGATCATGTTAATTTGGTTTTGAGATGTAGTTTGTTTATTTTTATAGGATTGTATTTTGGTTCTAATGGAAAAGGTGTTTTGGTATTGTCATAATGTATGAAAGAAATAGTTAATTGTAGTGGGGCTCAATTTGCTAAAATAGATATGAATTGAAAAAAAATAAAATGATTTGGATTGATAGATATAGTCCATTTAGACAAAATAGTATATAAATTTACAGCATTCATGTCTTTACTAGATATTAGCAAGAACATGACTTAGCAAAAAAAAGAAAAAGGAAAATGCCATCCAACAAAGTCAAGCAACATGCCAAAAGTCCAATACAATTAGGTAAATTGTCAAGCAACATCTCAAAGTGCAAAAAGTGTAGCAAAAAATAAACAATTATTTCAAAGATTTCAATTCATTTTTTCATTTGAATTATTGATTCTTGTGTACTAATAATGTCTTGAATAGGCTTTTTTTTTTAATTTAATTTTGTGTGTAATATTCAGAGAAAGTCCCTAGCAGATGTTACAAATTCTTTACGTCCAAATGTAAAATGAATTCCTTTTTTCTATGTCAGCTTGTAAATTAAATAAAAATATTTCAAGTAATTTTATTAATGAAACTAATAAGACTTATATAAAATTTGAATTTAGATAAAATGTTTATTCTCCACTTTTCATATTTGTATGTAAACCAGTCCTTTTTGTAGACATCTAATTTAAGCAGGCTTTAAATAATTAATTTTCTCTAATTTTTATCAACAAAAGATATCTCGTTTTTGTAATTCCCAAATTGGCTATTTTTGGAAGGGTGGTGATAGGACAAAATTGAAATAATTAAATTAGTAAAGTCAAGGAATTGAAAAATGGCTTGTAGAAGAATTTAGCGAGAAAATTAAATTAAAAAATTAAAAGTATAAATAGATTGAATTGTAGAATATTTGGTGAAGGATAAAATTTTTTTAAAAAATTAACATAAGGAAAAGCAAAATTAAAGAAGTGATGAAAAAGCCTCATTGAAACTTAGAGATATAAATGTAAAAATTGAGGATTTGAATCGAAAAATTTGAAGTTGAAAATTTATAATTAAGGTTGTCAAGGATTAAAATGGAAGGATAGAAATTGAGGACTAAAACAGGGCAGAATTAAACAAATTGAAAAATCAGAGAAGTTAAACTTAAAAATTAAAATAATAGAAAAGGGGAGAAAATTGTTGAAGGGATGAGAATGAAGAAGAAATAGATCATGGTGGTAAAAAAAATAAAAAGAGGGAAGAATACAATAAAAAGAATATAGGAAGAAATTTAAAGGCTTAGGTTTAATTTAAAAAAGAGAAAGGTAGAATGGGAGAATGAAAATAGCATTGTTAATAGTGGAAGAAAGGTGCATGAGTTGGTAAGGAATGTCTAATAATGTGTAAACTTGGAACTGTAAAAATAAAAGATTAGCTAATGTGAATTGACACAGGAGAAGGCGAATTACTATACATGTTGGATAGAGAAATAGAATTAAGAAAAGAAAGTGTAAAAAGGCTATAGTCCTCTGCTAAGGTTAGTCAGCCATGCTCTTAAAAAAAGGCTCTCTTCTCATTTTTCACACTTACGGTCACATTCTCCTATTTAAATTCCTAAAAACTTTCCCAAATGGAGAAAAAAGAGAAAAAAAAAAAGAGAAAATGGAAAAAAGTGACCTATATTTTCTTGTTTTGACTAACTAAAATGATTTTCATCCGTTCTAATTTTGTTTCCAATCTTCAAACGCATTTCATTCACTCTACATTTTTCAAAGGATATTTAACAAAAATGAAAGCTTTGTTTTCATTGAAGTGTTTTACATTTCCTTTACTATTTTTATGCCTTGAATATATGGTCATTCTTGTGCATGCTCTATGGTAATTTTTGGAAAAATAGTTATAGCTTAAGGATCCTAACATATTTTTAGTCTAGGTGAAGGATTGAATTGGATTTCTAGCCCGCGTGGCCAGCCATAGACCCAATTATTCTTTCACCTATAAAATGGTTTTAAAATCTTCCCAAGGCCTTTTTAGATTTGTATTGAAACAATAATTCAAGGTTTATTTAGTATATTTTTGTTTCTTGAGATCTTGTGTATACTAATGTTAAAAGATGGATGTGAAAATTTTGGGCACATTTTCTCAAAATTTTTTGTTAGCCTTTATGAACCCTGACTGAAACCTACCTCACTCCATTTTGATGTGCTTTATTTTCCCCTTAAGCGATCCATGGAAAGATTTATATAGGTGTAATTTTTTTGTTATTTTAAAAATTATTTTTTCAAAAAAAACTTAGGTGTAGTTTTTCACAAATAACTTTGTATAAAATGCATTTTTATTTAAAATCTGTTTTTCATAAATGTGATTAAAGGGCAGTTTTTGAGATTAAAAACTATTTCCATAAACTTCTTTGCATAAAGTGTAGTTTTTTAGTTTAAAAATTATTTTTTTCATAAATAGTTTTATATAAAATGCAAAAACTATTTTTCTTAAATATTTTTGCATAAAGTGCATTTTTAAAATAGTTTTTTTGCAATATAGTTCCTATAAAAATTATATTTGCTTTTTAAGTCAAGTAGGATAAAAATGGTTTTTGCTATTTAGCTCATATACCAAAATCATTTGGCCTAAAATTGTCAACTCAAATTTTCTCTTTCAAACTTCATTTCCTTCGGTTTTTGAAAATCATATCCATGATTGATTAGGGGTGTTATAATACCAAATCCACAATATCTAGATGTCCTTACTTTTGAAAGTTGCCTAAAGTTGTACACCTAAAAGTTTTTCTATGTTCAATCCAAGTTTCTTTAAGGGTATTTAGGTATTCTCATGGATGTTCAGATATTTTCTTTCAAAAAAGGACACACATCTAAACTAAGTCCTATTTTAAAATTGTTTGCAAGAATGATGAAATTATTGCAATATGTTATTGAATGTTTTCCATCAAGTTCTTAGGGAATGTGCTTGGATTCCCTACCTTAATAAAATCATCATTCGCATCATATGATAGTTGGATAAATATTAATGAGAAAGAATAATTCTTTAAATTTCTCCTGGCTATTGGAGGGGTTAAGAAATTCTTCAACACAATGTTTATGGGATCATCATTGAATAATAAAATAAAATGGTTCATTCTTTTTGTTAAAATATAACTCCTTTGTTCACATTTTCCTATTGTTTTAATATTGTTCTCATCTTATTTAATTTTCTTTAGATTCATGTTTATCCATTCATGATAAATAATCCTAGGTGCATTCATGGAAATCAAATTTATGCTTTGACAAATGAACCAGGCAATAATCCCAAGTTAAAATAACCTATGGATCCTTTGCCAAGAAATTTGAGAGTGGACCATTGATTATCATTAATGATGGAGTATTTCTAAAAAAAATAATGAATTGAATATTTTTAAAAAATATTAAAACAATTCATAGTTTGCTAGCTTTATTAGAGAATATGGAAAAAGAATTTTGACCTTAGGTTTCGATTCATTCCTAAAAAAAATGGTTTATCCTTTTAGTAAAAGGAATTATCTTTTATATCAAAAATTAAAATCATTGTCAATCAAGATTTAAAATAGCACATGATTAATAGGTATCGAGTCAATGGTAGGGTAGGGTGCTTTAACCTTCACCACATATAATTGACTCCCTAACCTAACTCTTTTTTTTTTTGTTTGGTTTCATATGTAGACCATTGAAATTTATGCTTTAAAAAAAATTATTTTCAAAAAACATATTAAAATAGGTGACAAATTACTTTTAGCCTAAGAATATTGATGGTGATTCCAAAGCACAAACATTTCATAAATGACGAAATTTTCCCACACTAAGCATCACATCCTTTGAGGCAAAAAAAGTTAAGCAAATACATCATTGTGACAATGTAGCAAAACCTTTTATAATTTCGTGCAATAGGTAAAATTTGAAATTGACTTGTTACAACACTTTCAATTGAGGCTTTGTGTTCCTTGGTGGTCTTTCGACATATTCTTGCCTATTTTTCTTTCCTCTGTGTACTGTTGCTCAATCTCTTCTTTTAGCTGGAACATCTAAAACTTTTGCTTTTCCTTTCTCAAAATCTAGTGTTCTGTTTTCCCTACCCATTAAAGTTGCTGCTTGCACACTATTACTCACAACAACCTTTCTTCTCTAAACCACAAAATATATAAAACTCAATTTAGCAAGTCATATTTTTGAAACATAGAACTTAGTTTTTGCCTTATTCTTCTGCTTTTTTTTTTTCACTAATTTCTATTGTATCAACTAGAAATACATAAGAATATATGTTTTATCTACTAGAAATAGAAAACTATCAATTTTGAACATGGATGAATGCAAATTTAACAAAATATGACAAAATATGCTTTTCTAGTTGGACGAACAGTGAAACTAACTTGTCTTTTTGATTTCCTTCGAGGACAACTCTACTTGTTATGCTTTTCTTAACCATACATGCTACAAGTCATTACTAATGGCCATTTTTCATTACTTTATCTTTTGCTTTCCTCATATTTTTCTTTGGCTTTCCAAGCATTTCCCTAAGAAAAGATGGCAGATCAAGTTTAATTTTGGATTTTAGCCATTCATGTGCTCCATTTATAAGCTATAAAGCATAGTTATATGCTTTGATATATGTTTCTCTATGGTGCCACTTATGCAAATATTCTTTTGAATCACCACTAATGAGCAATATGGCATAGCAAGCATGTGCAAAAGGAGTTCATGATAATTGCCAACTCTTACAACTACATGTTTCATCATGAGTTTGTAACTTCTCTTTTATAGATTTCTCTTTGAACTACTTCAACTTTATTGTGATTCCTCAATATCATCACCATTAAACAAATAACTAACTTTAACAAGATAAATATTGTCACCATCATTAACCTCATGTTCATAGGTTGAGGCTTATCATGCTCAATCTAAAACTGGTTATCACCACCATCTTCGCTAGTCTTATCATCACTTTAAGCCTTATCATTACCCTCTTTACTGGCCCTACCATCATTGTTACCCTTGTCACCATTTTCTTAACTAGCCTTATCATCACCTTCATCCTTATCACCATATTTTTCATGAGCCCTACCCATAACCTTTTGCTTACTCTAATGCTTTGAACCAACTTTTAACCTTATGGTAAGCACTGATCCTTTTATCTAAACTAGTAATCTATTCTATAGGTAGTTAGATAATAATAAAACCTTTTCTGCTTTCTCTAGAGTGTCCATTTTAGGCTTTACATACAAGTTTATTTCTTTATATTTAACCCAATAATTCACCATATCAATAGTGCTCCTACCATTCTAAATTACCACAAGCCTATCATCAAATGACCTAGTTTTAGTCACATAAAAGTACATAATGGATATATTATAGTATGTAAGGCTTTTTTGGACTACATTAGTGAATTCAAAACAAAAATGGGTATATAGATCATCATTTACCTAGGTTTTATCCACCATCATATCTCAGATATGGATCACACATAAACTTGCCCCTACATGCATGTTAATTTAAAATTCATCTAAATCTTTCATTTATATTTAAATATTTCGAATGTATTTAAAAATCCAATTTCAAACAAGGTATAATGGGACCACTTTTATTAATGGCAAATGTAAAAGTATTACAAACATAAAAGGACCACTTTCTTTAAATGAACATAAAGTGGTTATAGACATAGAAAGAGCCACTTTCATCAGATGTTTTATATAAACAAATTGAAAAACTTAAAAATCATAAATCCTAATCAAACCCTAAACCAATTTCTTCCAACAAATATAAAGTGATTCTAGCTTTCAAATTTAATAGGTTTTTTTTTTAAAAAAATCAAATCTCTAAAACCAATAACCCTTAAGTCAATTGCCATAATAAACCTTCATTAAAACAAAAATCTTTAAAGCTTATAGCCCTAATCATGAAAGCTCTCAAATTTAATGGTTTTTTTAAAATCAAATTCCTAAAATCCATAACCTTAATTAAACCATAGCTATTTTTTAAATTGATTGTCACACTAAACCATAATTAAATAAAAAGCTACCAAATCCCCCAAACCCATAAATCCTAGTTATGACATTCTTGAAAAAGTCCAAGTAATTGTTTTTTCTTTGTATGATTTCTTTTTAATTCTCTTTACTATGCTTTTGATTAGTAGTAATAATCTCAAAGAAACCAATTTAGGGATTTGAAGTTTACATGTTTTCTAATATAATCCCTATGATATATTTAAGGTTTATTTTTTAAAGATTTTTTATCTAATAA
This sequence comes from Adansonia grandidieri, assembly GCA_038382065.1. NCBI lineage: Eukaryota > Viridiplantae > Streptophyta > Magnoliopsida > Malvales > Malvaceae > Adansonia > Adansonia grandidieri. The sequence continues at coordinate 9,858,920 of JBBYHK010000023.1, read as the reverse complement.
AATTTTATCTGTTAGGTAGCTTTTCCTTAAAAAATAATGAAATGATATGGCATTTTAAGTTCAATGTCAGAAAAAAAATGTTAATTTTAATATACAAGTGGATGTACACTTGTCTTTTGACATGGTTTATTACTTATCTAGTGGGAATTAAATGGATTCTGTTTAATTTGGGTTGATTTCATACAAAACAAAATATCAAAGTTTATCTTTCACACAAATAAAAAGTTTAAGGGTTAAAATGATTAAAGTGGCATAGTTCTAAGGCCAAATTGTAATTATGGCTATAATTAAAAATTTAAAAGATTAAATTTTAGCATTTATAAGTTATTTTTTTAATAATAATATAAAATTGGCTTTTTATTGCTTTAATCTAATGTTTTATTGGTTGAATTGATTTTTATCAATTCCTTAAATCATTGATTTTTTTTATACTCATTAACGATATTTAGTTTAACCGATTAAATTGCCTGATACAAATTTGGCCTTTGTTGCATTAATAGCTGCTTAAGTAATAAAGTTAGGGTTTTGGTTAAACGAAGGGTCGACGGTTGTGATAGGAAACAAAAAAGCCTATTTATGATGTGCTAATGAAGGTTAAGGTGTTTAAGATGACTAATAGCTACGGCTAGGTTTGGAGGGAAAAGAAAAAGATAGAGGAGAACAATGAGTAGTACTTGTACTCTAGTAAGGTTTTAAACAAAATAATCAAAGAAAATAATTAGGTTAATGATAAAATGTAATAATAATATCTATTTTTATTAAATAATAAGACCTTTAAATGAGTGTAGTTGTGAATATAAATGAACTGAACCCTTTTTTCTTCATCATCAAATCATTTATTAAACAAATCCTAATTTTTTTTCAAAATTGTTTATTTATCTTATTAAACAAATATAAACAAACACTAAAGCAAATAAAATTTCATTTATGTCAACTAAATATATGAGGTTTTACTTGTAACTTGTTACTTATAAGTTCTTTCTTGTTTTTTTTTTTTTTTTGAAATCTTACTTCTAAGTTGTAAACATTAAGGTTTAAGGATTTTAAATATTTTCTATTTGAATTTTCCATTTTAGAGTATAGTTACTACTTACTAGGTAATAATTTCATTTTAATAACAATTTCATATGGTGTATACATATAGACTATATTATAGTTTTCAGGGTCAATAAGTAGTTTCAAATTAATTTAAGAAACTAATGCTCTTTTAACTAAGATCTACATGGCCTAGTTACATATTTGGTAAAAATACAATTGAGATGGATATTGTTGTATTTGACTGACTAGGTAATAATTTTATTTCAATAACAATAATATCATTCATCACATAATTCATAATTTTATTTTGTGAATGCTATAGACCCATATAGCCTATGGGTATATTAGTATATCACATATATGCTTGATAAAGGTAATCAATTAATAAGGGATTGACTTAAGAAAAATAACTACCTTTTGAAAGTTTGAAATTAAAATCTTTTTGATACAAAAGATTGAAAATTCAAATGAATTGATGGGATTTGATTAAAAGTGAAAATAGTGAACCAATGACTATTTACAGTACATTATGTTAAGATTGAAGGGAGTCAAAGGAAAGAAAAGTTAAAGCAAGGAAAATAAGGAAACCTTTCTTTTATTTGGCTAAAGGAAGGAAGATATGAATCTTTTTTTTGTACAAAATTATCATTTTTCAATTACCCCAATTTGGGATAAAGAAAGGGAGTAAATTTTCTTAAAGTATAAAATAATTCCAATACCCTTATTATTTAAAAGACTACTTTAATCATTACCACAGACTTTAAATCTTATACAATTCACTCATCAACTATTTTTTTGGTTAATAATTTTGACTTATGCAATTTTTTTTTAATTTATGCTTGGGCCTTATTTTTTTTGTTGTTTATTACTTTACAGTTTCTAAAAACATATGAAGAATATGACCAAACATATACAATTGTAAAAAAATATTAATACTTACACACGTTTATAGTTGATTTGATCTTAATAATAAATATTTTTTAGGAAAAAAATTATCGATATTCTCGATATTGAAAATTAATTTCATAAATTTTTGGTTTCTAATTGGGTGTTTGTGATTGTGAAGGTGATAAAATTACATTTTGGGAAGATGCATTTGTAAATGAGGCTACACTTAAGCTATAATTTCCGTGTATGCTTTTTATATTGAAGAAGTCTCGATGAACAAGCAAGATGGGTGAAGTGTTAGTGCATACCCTTGAACCAATTAGATTAGGACATGGATAAATAGTCAAATAACCATATATGAGTTACTAAGTTAAAATAACATAGGTTTACCTTCCTATTAGTGGTGTGATTGACACTCATTCAAACATAAATTGGATGAAGCCATTCAAAAACAATGATTTTGCAAAGATAGTAAACCATTACGATGATGAGATCTTTATGCATCATAGCCATGTTTCTAAAAATGTTCCTAGTTATTGTATTGTCAAGATGGGGTATTGACAATGCACAAAGACTATTATATGCTAGGCCTCCATATGTTGGGTGCATGTAACTCTTTAATCTCCTAGAAAGTAAAGTATATAAGATACTTGAAGATGGCATATGGGTGCTTGCTTTGTGGACAGTATTAGTAGTACTGTATGGTACGACCAGTATGTACTACTTTTAACATACAATGGTACCGACAATAGTTAGTTTCATTTCGGTCTGTACTGGCCATACCAGTAGGTACTTGCTTGTTTTGATGGTACCGACCAAAAATAACTCTAAGCTCGGTACATAATATAAGCTTGTAAAAAATAGTTAAACCAATATTGATCTTAAATATGATGAATATTATACATAATTACGCATAAATTTGATGAATATAAGACATAATTATTCATAAATTTAACGATCATTAAAAAATTTCAGCTTTACTACTTAACTGATATTTATTTTCTTATATTTGATAAAGTTTTTTTTAGAACATTATATATCATTGATGAATATTTAATATATAAAATTGATTTAATCTTATTTATTTCATATTTAACAATATGTTTTATATATATAAATTAAAAATATTCAAACTTTGATAAATACAAAATTGTACACCAAAACACACTAGTATCGGTATGTACCTGTGCCAGAATAAAAATAGTATGCCCATCAGTATGGTACTGACTACCTTATTTGAGAAAACAAGTTCACTAAACATGGCCCGAATGAGAACTTCTTTTGGTATAAGTCACTTAAATGTCTATGGAAATGTTCTCATATATCAATCGTGTATAATAGTGCTTAGAATTAAGATGCCAAGTCATCTTGCATGTGGAGTGTCATACTTTGATTTATTTAAAATAGGTTCATAATAGATTAATACTTAAGGTAAGGTATGTTGGGTATGACATGAAGCATATGGAGGGTGAATAAGCAATCAAGAGATGATTCACCACTTTGAGTGACCTTGGATACATATTCCCAATGATCTTAGCTAATGGTTAATTGGATTAAAGTCTTTGGCCAGAGCATGATGAATTGTAAGGAATAGTTCCTTATGAACTCATGATCATTAATCATAAGTTGCAAGATCTAATATGGATAAGGGTCTGAGCAAACACTACACTGTGCTTATCTTTAATTTGGGATATCTAGTGATGGGACTATATTACACTGATAGGCTGGCAATTGAAAGGTTTTAAGGAAGTCACACTTCATTCTATCAACATTTGTATGGTCATGATCGGTTGCTAAACTCTTCTTATGATTTATGTCTACAAATAATAAGTTACGTATAAAAACATAGAATACTATTTGTTCATTGCCAATATGTTAGAAACCTAATGGGTCACATACAATAAGATAGAATTATTGAATTAAATATGGTATTTAATTAAGTTAGACTTAATTGAATAAAAGATATTCAAGAGGACTTAATTGAATAAGTTAAATTAAGAATAATTTAAGACATAAGTTAGATTTGTGAAATCTAATTAGAGATGTCTTAGTAATGCAATAAAGATAAGAATGTCATATCAGGATAATGTCTATTCGTAGACATGATTTTAGGGATAATATTAAGTAAGTTCAAATAACTGTGCTAGGAAAATAAAATTAATTATTTGATAATTATTTAACTAATTATTCAATATTATTTACATGAAGAAAAAAATATTTTATTTAGGTTTATAAAATTTAATTATGAATTAAGTTATCTAAAATGTGAATTAAAGGTTGGGCTAAAAGCCCTAATTATCAAGTTAATGGAGTCTGGCTATGAACTACTCCAAATTAGGCCTGCTAATGGTTTAGATGCATGGTGTTGCCATAATTAGTGTGCTAATGGAGTAAAATAGTAATATGTTACTATATGGGCCCAGTCTTGGACAGCTAATTAAAATAGTTTTAATTAGGCTTCAAAGAACATTCTAAGTTAGCGCCACCTATAAAGCTTGTTTTATCGATCCTATTCATTCATTAAGCAGCTAAGCCTAGTCCAAAAGGCCTATATATACAACATTAAGTCTTTTTGGGAGTAAGTTGAATGTCAAAAAGCCCTAGCTCTTCCTAAAAGCTATTGCACCAACTCTAAACCCTAAAGCCTAGTGCTTTCCTGAAGCCTTTATGTGTCGATTCACATTCCAAGTGATGTCAAAGTGTTTTTGATGACAATGAAGTAGAAAATATGTTTTCTATCCTAATGGAATGTATTGAGATCAAGAATTATGATTTTTGGATCCATTTATTAGCATCTGTGAAAAATAACCATTTTTCTACAAAGTTATTTTTCCTTCTCTTTGGCACAATAAGTAAAAGGAACATTCTCAAATCATACTAGATCTATACCTATTGGCAAGTTATCTTTTGGTGGAGGCTTGAGAAGCCTTCTGGGTAGCATTAGAGAACCACAGGCCTAAAGAAGGTTTCAACTACTGTTTGTGGGGTTATCGCTAGAGGTAGGACACTTATGCTTCTTATATTTTAGATCTCCTCTTAGGAAGCTTGGTGCCTAGCACAAGGTATCTTTCGAATATGGAAAAACTTAATATTATGATAAATTTTGGTTATGTAATCATTAATGTCATGATTGCTTTAATCTGTTAGCACATGTAAAACCCTCCATAGGTGATTCATAAGTAAGTCTGACTTTTTTGCATTTACTTGTTTCCACTGCTAATATGATGATATTTTATAAATTTTTTAAATTCTAGTTTTGCACGAGGTCAGATTTCACTAGGAATAGGATTCGCAGCAGTGGTATCTGAGCCTATATGTTGCAAACAATGTGCAGTTCATATGGTCTAATTTAGGCAATTGACATTTGGATGTCATATGTTGAGATTTATAAGTTTTGGGCCTTAAAACATTATAAATTATTTTTTTATGAATTTTCTTAATTTTGGATTGCATGCTTAAAAGTTGTATTAATCATTAGTAAAAGGTTTGATGATTAATAAATAAAATCCTTTTTATTAATTTTGATTAAATACACATTGAAGCGTTAAAACTCGAAAGGATGTATCCATGATTTACAATTTCCACTATGATTTTTTCTAATGGTTTCTTCATTGTAAAAATTGACTTTTTCATTTGAATTTAGCATATAATATTCATAAAAATTAATTTTGATTTATTTAAATATGTTTTAAGGAAAAAAACAAAATCTTCAATTTATTATGGTGAAATCTCATAACGTGATCGTATGGTAAATTTAGAAGGTTTCTTGCTATTGATACACCTTAAAATCTTTATGGAAAAGTTCCATAAGTTGCTGCATCTTAGGACAGTAAGTTAATTAAATAATACGTGATACTTGAATGGATATTGGTTGCTGAAAATTGAGGCATCTAGATGTCACACCCTAAACAAGGTATTCCATGTGATGTGCATGATTTAGGTGGTAATTTGTTGTCATTGTGTTTGCTACCTTGGTTCAATCTTTGGCAGCATCTAAATTGATTTTCCAGCACCTAAAGATAATTATTTAAACATCCATTAAAGGTGATGTCATTTTTTCATAGCTGGAATTTGTGGCAAGGTGATGACCACACCTAATTTGCTTGGAACCAAGCGATTAGGTGGCAAATTTGTTGCCATCTTGTTTGCTGCCATGGATCAATATTTGGCAGCATTTAATGAGTTTTTGCAGCATCTAAAGTAGCACCTAAACATCATCCAAAGATGGTGATGAAAGGCCATTGGCATGGCTAAAGAGATTGCCTGTACCGAGGACATTACATGCTAGAGTTCTATTTCCATTAGAACTAGTTTTCTAGTGGGAGTAAAATTCATAAAGCTAAGGGATTTTATTCCTTAAATTAAGGGATGGATTTGAGTTAGATTAGATAAGAGTTATTTAATGGATAAAGTTCCCAAAGTTAGGAATAATGAAAGAGTTTTAGTTTAACAAGGTTTTTTTTTTTTTTTTTTGTAAATAGACATGTTTTAAAAATGAGTTAAAATTTGGAAACTAGTTTTCTTAAATTATTTAATTAAATAAGTTACTATAATTTTTATTTTTTAAATATGTTAATTTTGAAAACCTAATTTAAGTATGCAATTAAATGCATTTATTGTTGCTGAGATAAATCACCTAAAAGTTAGGTAAATGGTTGAATTAAGACTAGTTTCCTAAAAATTTGGAATAAAATTAAATATGTTTAATCTCTAAGGCCAATTCTTATAGATACTTTTTTGAATGTTATAAATTTATTTATATACATTTATACATTAGGTACATGTGACTACCATGTGATATTAGCCATACATTATTTATGCTATAATTTGTTAAAGCATGATGGATGGTTATGGACTTAGACCATAGTATGCACAAGTGAATGTATGGCTAAAATATTTCTTAGGGTATTTATTTAATTAAATAGCGTTTATGTATCCTGCTTACCTTTGTTTCATTCTAGAGTTGTAAAAGTCTTTTTTCACCTAACTCCTCTCGAATGTAACTCAAGGTTTCTATCAAACTTATGTAAATGTTACACAGTTCAAGATTTAGGATTAGTTTAGACATGAGAATTTTATTTTTCCATATATGTAAATAGAAGATGGCCATGAAGAATTGTCCAAGGAGAACACTATCGAAACTTATGAAGACCTGGTAAGGTATCTTAAAGTTTTGATTAACTAGTTTCCAAATGGCTCATAGAAACTAGGCTTAGATAAAGGTCAATAATCATCCTCATTAGATTGCATGATTAGATTTATTTTATGTTGATATATATGTGATATGTATGTATTAAAATAAATGCAAATGTGATGCAATTTAAATTAAATCAATGAGACCTAATTAATTAATTAATGGATAAATCCCTCGTAAAATATTGAGTCTATGCCTAAGTGTGATTAGACGCTTTCCATTGTTCATAAAAAGATACTTGAGTTTGAACTAGAGGGACTTGTTAAGTTGTTCAAGGTTTTTTTCGCCTGAACAGCTTCAGTTATGAGGAGTAGATCATGCTCAACTAATGCTATAAGGCTAAGATGTGTTGTACTTAAGCATGTAACATTAGAGGCCATGGTTAGGTGAAATACAAATGATGTATTTAGGTATAGATAGAGTTACCACCTAACTGATCTAGGAGTTGCATAGAGATGCAATTGGTAAACTAAGTTACCTACTCAATTAGTTCTTGCAAGATTTTTTGAGTTGCTCAAGGTTATGTAAGAATGAAAAGGGTTTTAGCTCATTAAGAAGAAGATTCAATTATTGAATTTTTGGCATTAGGGTTGAGGGCTATTATTATGTAAAAATAGTGAAAATATTCATTCCTATATTAAAACCTGATCGGATAATTACTATGTATATATTATGTTATTGAAATATATTCGAATTTATATATAGTATAAACAAGTAAAAATAACTACGAAATTGTCACTACACAGCATACTTGATGTTAATAAATTAATTGGCTAAACTCCATTATTTAGTTCTATAGTATTGAGATTGTCTTAATACAAAATCGAATGGCATATCCAAGAAAGCCCACTAGGTTAGGGGTAGCTATCAAGTTCATAGAAATGACCTTGATTTAGCCATATTGTGATGATGACTAGTAAGGTACCTAAGCTACAAAAAAGGTGAGTGGCAGTCAATGCTCTTGACATCATTCTAAGCTTTATTGAATAGTTCAACAAGAATAATCATGATGAAAGGTTCAAAATTCCTAATGAATTGGTCTAAGCAGAATGTCAAAAGGTAGCCTATTTAGTCTTTATTTGATAGGATATATTTCAATACTTTAACGCATTAGATGTGCATAAAGTATGATCCATTTATTATATTATAATTATACTTTCTTATGAAGAAAGATAAATGAAAAATGTGACATTGCATACTTATAGAGAGCTGGATTAATAGAGTAAAAGATTGCAAGGAATATTTTGATATTATCAAAGTATTAAGCTTACGGAAGTTTTATAGATAGACATATTTTGAGATTTATTCACTTCTCTTGGGATATGATACCTAGATGTTGGCATCTAAAGATATGTGACATATTGTAAGAACGAAATGAAAGGAATAATGAAGAAAGACCTTAAGATGACAATCTTATAGATGTTGGCAAAGTTTGCCTTTTTAATGTTTGTGAAATATTTATTTTGGCAAAGCATAGAGTTTGTTCTAGGTCATGGTCTTTCTATTCTCAAACATAAACTTTCAATAATATTGAGAAATAATGATGGGTCAACATGGAAGAGGCAACTCAGTTGATACAGATCAGGCTTGCTGATCCATTTAGAAAAGTTTGTGAAACTTTTATGATTTATTATTAAACATCTAGATGTTCTATTTTTGGCAATTATGGGACCACTTAGGAGGATATTTTTATGGAGTATGTTATAAACATACATCTAGTTTTAATGGCATAAGGATGCCATATCTTTTAAATCCTCATTTAAAAAACCATAGATTTATGGTACAAATTCTATCCATGATTTACACATATAAACATATATTAGATTTGTTAAGGCCTAAATCAATAAAGAGTTTTGAATTAAATTCTTTACAAGAAGTCTTACATATATCGACATAGTGGGAGCATTCATTAACTATTAAAACTTAATATTTATGAAAATGTGACAAACTAAGTTATAAATACTCGTATGTAATTTTGGCAAGAGTTTCAAACAAGAGAGATTACATATCTATATCCATGAGATATAAAACAAATCATTTCATTATAGGCCTGTGAAAGAGATTAGTTTTGGATCCTTAGCTACCAAACTAATTAAGTTGATTCTAATAGTTGTAGGATAACTAAGCCATATGATTGGAATCAAGGTCTCATTGTGATCCAAACAGTTTTATGATTTGATAATAGAGATTATTAAGAATGAATTAATATACTCTTTAATAAGTAGACAATAGGAACAATGCTATTATTTCTAAAGCAAGTAAAAGAAGCTGGAGTATGCCATTGAACTAATTGGTTGGGACAGGGATACATAGTCAAATAACCGTATATGAGTTACTATGCTAAACTAACATTGGTTTTCCTTTATGTTGATGGCGTGATTGACACTCATGCAAACACTAATTAGATGAAGCTCTTGAAACATAATGGCCTTGAAAAGATAGTAAACCATTACGACAATAAGATCTTTATGCATTAAAGCTATGTTTTTGAAAATGTTCCTAGCCATCGTATTGTCAAGATGAGGCATTGGCAATGCAAAAAGACTAGTATATACTAAGCCTTCATGATTGAATGCATGCAACTCTTTGTCCTCATAGAAGTTAAAGTATATGAGATACTTGAGGATAGCATATAGGTGCTTGTTTTATGGAAACAAGTTCACTGAACATGGCCCAAATAAGAACTCCTTTTGGCATAAGTCACTCTAGTGTCTATGAAAATGTTTTCATGTACTAGTCATGTATAATAGTGTTTAGACTTAAGATATTAGGTAATGTTGTATTTGGAGTGTCATACTTCCATTTATATAAAATGGGTCCATAATAGATGGATGCTTAAGACAAGGTATGTTGGGTATGACATGAAGCATATGAAGGATGAATGAGGGATCAAGAGAGGGTTCACCACTCTGAATGACATTGGAGACATATCTTAAATGATCTTGGCTATAGGTAATTGGATTAAAGTCTCTGACCAAAGCATAATGAATTGTGAGGAATAGTTCCTTATGGATTCGTGATCATTAACCATGAGTTGTAAGATCTAATATGGATAGAGGTTAGAGTAGAGACTGCATCATGCTTATCCTTAATTTGGAATATCTTTTGAAGAAACCGTATCACATTGATAGGCTAGTTACGGAAAGGTTTGGAAGAAATCATCTTTCATTCTATAAACATTTGGGTGGTTATGATGGGTTGCTAGACCCCATTCATGATCTTTTCCTATGAATAAGTTATGTGTAGAAATAAATACTACTATTTATATTCATTGCCAACATGTTATGAACCTAATGGGTCACACAGAATAAGACAGAATTGTTAAACTGAATTTGGCATTTATTAAGTTAGAGTCAATTAAATAAAAGACAAATTGATGAGGACTTAATTAAATAAGTTCATTTAATAACAACTTAAGGCATAAATTAGATTTGTAAAACCTAATTATAGATGTCTTAATAAGGCAATAAAGATAAGAATGTCTTATTAGGATAATGTATATTTGTAGACATAATTTAGGGATAATATTAAATAAGTCTAAATAACTGTATTTAAAAAATTAAATTAATCATTTGATAATTATTTAATTAATTATTTAATATTATTTACATGAAGTAAAAATTGTTTTACTTGGGTTGGAAAGTTTAGTTGTGAATAAAATTATCTAACATATGGAGTTGGGCTAAAAGCCCTAATTATCGAGTTAATGTAGCTTGAACTACTCTAAATTAGGCCTACTAATGGTTAGGCGCAGGGTGCTGCCAAAATTGGTGTGTTAATGGGCTAAAATATTAATATGTTACTCTTAGGGCCTAATCTTGGATAAGCTAATTAAAATAGTTTTAATAGGGCTCCAAGAAACACTCTAAGTTGGCACCACCTATAGGGCTTGTTTAACGGGTCTGGTTCATTCATTAAACAACTAAGCCTAGTAAAAAAAACCTATATAAAGCATTAAGTCCTTTTAGGAGTAATTGGCTATTAAAAAACCCTAGATAAAAGCCCTTAGCTCTCTCTAAAGACTATCGCGCCAACCTTTTTGCTTTTTTAAAGCCTGTATGCATTAATTCATATTCTAGGTGATCTCAAAATGCTTTTAATCAAAACGAAGGTAGAAAATCTATTTTCTATTTGGTCGAATCCTCCGAGATTAAGAATTATGATTTTTGTGTACGTTTGTTGGCATTGGTGAAAAATAACCACTTTCCTACGATGTTGTTACTTTTTCTCTTTGGCACAATAAGTAAGGGAAACATTCTTGGATCACAACAAATTTTTACCTATTGGTAAGTTATCTTTTGGCTGAGGCTTGAGAAGCCTTCTGGATAGCATCAGAGAACCATTAAGTTTCAAAAAGGTTTTAAGTGTTGTCTGCATGTATTATCGTTGGAGGCAAGACACTTGCATAGATTGTGATTTCAAATCTCCTCTTAGAAAGCTTGGTGCCTTGGATCGTTTGGATCTAAACAAACTTAAGTTTATAATATCTTGACTCAGGTAATCACTGTTCTCAGGATTGATTTATTCAAATCTATTTCGCTCATGTAAATCCCTTCCTAATATATCCATAGGGAAGTCCAACTGTTCTATGTTTCCTTATTTTCTTGCTAATATGATGATATTTTATGAATTTTTAAATCTATTTTTGCATGAGGCCAAACTTCATTAGAATAAGATTTCTAGCATGAAAGATAAATTGAAGTGGTTCATCCCTCTTAGAAAGAAATTGTTTAATTAGGAACAAATTTGGTTAGAAAAATTTTGGATATATTAATGAGTGTTAAGCCTCATAGTCAGATGAGTGATAGAAATGTTTGGCAATCTTTCATTGACAGTAGGTTTAATTCAAAGTCATTTAGGCAAAAGGTGGAAATGGATAGATCAATTCAATTATATGATATACCATTCGCTTGAAAGGTTTAATACCTCATAAAGTGGAATTTTTTATGTGGATGGTGTTTTATCGAAGGTTTTTAGTTTTTGATTATCTTGCAAAATGCAGTATTATGGAGGGTGAACTATTATGTCAGTCGTATAGGGTTAGGCTAAAAACTATTAATAATTTATTTTTGGTTTGTCAAAAATTATGGATTAATTGGTGTTAGTTTATGATTGATGGAATTTAAACATAATTATATCTTGTTAAATTAGGTCTTGGTTTAAACGATGGATGAGGATTAAATAAAGCAAAGATAGTGTGGAGGTATAGTTTATGCTTTGTGGTGCAATATTTTGGTCAATATGGTTATGGAAGAGTGATGTCATTTTTCAAGAAAAAGATATGGGTAACAAGACATGATTTTCTTAATCAAAACGAGGTTGGCTTGAAAGTATTGGATGAAATCTTCAAACAAGACTAGAACCTGAGTAGACATTGTGCGCAACCTAAAGCTGGTTGTAGGACCAAAAAAATTAGCAAGAGAACATGCTTGTTGGCTTGGCTCCGTTGTAAAAATGGCTAACTGAAGTTTAATGTAAATGATTGGTGGTGGGTAGGTTAAGAAAAACGAGTATAGGCAGTTTTTTGAGAAATAGTCAAGGCCATGTTATGGCCACCTTCTTGACTCCGATGGGCATTATGCAGGTTAATGAAGTTGAACTTAGGACTACATATAGGCTTTATTGAGATAAAGTCCAAATTATGGTCGAATAAAATAAAGATAATAGTGGGAAGCGGCTATATCATGCTATAATTGTTAGACATTATATGGCCTACATAATAATTAGGTGGACTAAGATAAATATTAATTATTATTGAGGTAAGGTTATTTAGATAAATCCTATTCAAGATAATACTCTAGTGATAAAAGTTAAAGCTATTTAAACTCTGCTTTAGTTACTAATTAAAATACAAATTCTTTGATGATAGTATACAAGTCTAATAGTCGTTTAGTATAGGTCCCTAGTCTAATCCATATAAATTGTATGTGCACTATCATAAAGAAATTATCAAAAATTAAAGAAATAGACTAGAAAATTTACACAGAATATTCATTTTCGTGTGCTTGGGACAAAGGTCTCATTCTTGATCATTAATGGCTAGAGGTACATTCCATAAATTTAAATCTTATCAAAGTTTGGTTCTCTAGTTGTTGTTCATATCATAAAGATGTGCTTTATTATTTTTTTTAAGTAGGTTTATCAAGAAATAATGGCTCTTTTATGTCTATAATTGAATTGTTGTTTTAAAGATTAATCATGTTTTATTAAAGCTTTGATTGAAATCACAGAAATTTTGTTAAAAAAATGGATGCATGCGTTAGATGTATTGATTTCTACACTAAGTTTACAAGTATTTGATTCTTATAATAAAAATAAAATAAAAAATCAAAATGATGTATAGGTTGCGATTAATATTTGCATTAGGAAATAGGGCCATGTTTGTTAACACCGTCTTGATTCTGAATTTTAGCTATAGTTATCGTAGCGCCGGAAACAGTGAAAATGTTATATGCTAGGATGTTATTATTTTGCAAAAGGGTTAAATGGAATTTGGATTTTGATTCTTCGTCATGAATGGTTGTTTAGGTAATAGTGATCATCTGAGTTAAATATTAAGTTTCTGATCGACACTACGTTGCAAGGATTTTTGTATTAGGTTTGTTTAGGGTCTTTAATGAATGAAAAGGCTACGGTTGTGGGAAGAGTGGCAATTTGATTTTTGTTTTCATATTTTTGTTATTAATAGGACTCTTCTTAGTTTCGCTTGAAAAATTTTTAATATTTAATTAAATTGATAATATAAATTTAAGTTGATTATATTAAATAATTATTATTTATTTAAATTATTTTTAATATTTATAAAAAATTAATTAAATTAAAAACCATATAAGTCTAAGTTGAATTATATTAAATAACTATTATTTATTTAAATATTTTTTTAATGTTTTTATTTTAAATAAATGAATTTAAAGTTAAATCGAATCATTATAATAAACTATAAAAAATATAAGATGACTTGAAACATCACATAAACACAACATAAGAACATAACTAAACACAAACAACATAAAAATAACATGAACAAAATATAAATATACGAATACATCAAAATTTGTATAAAACAAATTATTAATATGTAAAATTTCACATGAATTATAATACTTTGAACATAAAAGAATAACATGAATACATACAAACGCACAAAATTTTTTCTAAATTAAATAAATATAATAAATTATGCAAAATATGTTATGTATTGAAAGATGAACACATAAATTTTCTCCCAATTTGAATCACAACAACAACTTATATAAATATGAGATGAACTGAAACGTGACACAAACATAACATAGGAAAAATAATTAAAATACAATATAAAAATAACATAAATATGACATAAATACATGAATGCATTAATATATATTTATATAAAACTAATTATTAATGTGTAAAATGTATAATAATTTGAATAAAAAAATAATACGAACAATTTTTTT